>JAMQGT020010143.1:0-55169 GCA_024447675.2 Pterophyllum scalare | reverse complement strand
TGTTGCTAATTTACTCATTTACACTCTGCCCAATTTTGCTTGAATCATCATATTGTTGCGGTTATGGCTTTCTAAACCTGTGCCATGCTTTGCCAATAAGGAAGCTACAGAGTGTCTTTTGGTGGACCAACTATGCAATGTCACTCACAACATAGCTGAAGGGCATTTCTCTCATTTCTTCTTTACTTTTCTTTCATGGGCCTTTACAAATGCTGATATCAATAGGTTGGCAAATGACTAATAGACTATAATACTGGCCAGCCCTATTATCACTGGTACACTGGTGTGGAGACAGTTGAGTGTAAACTATAGCTATATGCTGATGATGCAATTTAGTTCATTACAAAATTACACAAATCTGTTATAAAAATGTTTTAAAACATTTGGGGATACCTCCTCTTCGTAAAGACAAACAATCTACATAGTTGGGTAATAGGGATACAAATTATACTGAAGATAGAACAGTTTCTTGCAAAATAGAAATGTTAATATGGTGAAATATTAGTCTTGCTGATTTACAATAGTTTGAAGCACGTAGCTCTGTAAAGATGGTGTAAGAAGTTGCTACATCTCCAACTGTAGCACTGGCCATAATGCCAAGGAATTGGCTTCAGTAAAAAGATCTTAAAAAGGAATCAGACTATCTAAAAATGCATCACAAACCCCTACATATCTTGCAAAATATAATATGCAGTTATAGGATGGTAGTAGGGTCTCTATCTAAATGAAGTATTTAATACTCAATGGACAGTGGTTACCACAGGCAAACAGGCCAGATTGCAACCAGAGCTCTTGTGCTGTTTAAATAAGGTCAGAGGTTATAAGACTGAGCTTCAGGGTACAATGTCCAGTCAGCTCCTCACAAACCAGAGGTATAAACAAACATGCAGTAAGCATGAAGCCTGGTAGCTTTGCAGAAATTAAGAAGGAAAAAAGCAAACAAAAAGGACAAAAACACTGAGCGTCAAGTATTGAGAACTGCTATTTAGAGGGGAGAGAAAGTGACTCACTTGCATGTCTGGCAGACTTTGCACTCAGGGCACTGCCAACCTGCCCTCCTTAGAGGGGTCACTGCCATGTCCAGGCACATCCCATGGTAATGCAGACCACAACTGGTGCAAAAGAGCTGGTCCAGTAGATCCCCTGGGCTATCGCATAGTATGCAATTTATATCATCTACAACTGTAAAGAGTTGAATGAAAAGAACAGTTTATACAGTGCAATTTAGTATTTTTATCTGCATTATTTACATAAAAAATTTTCTAAAAACTTACATTTGTGAGTGGCCAATTCAATGTGTTCTGGGCATAAGAGTGCGAGACTTCTGATATCCTGAAAAGTCCCAGCTGCCCCCGCACAGGGGTAATGATAGAGTTGAGCACATCCTTCAGCACAGCACTTAATGGATGCTCCAAGGCGCTTACAGTATGCACAGTGCTGCGACGAGAAAGAGAGATCTTAAAATATGCCTAAAATGTTCCTTTTCTGCAACCAAAATATATTGCTTGAACACTAACAAAAATAAAGTAGGGACTTTCTATAAATGATAAATGCCTGATTTCACTTGAGGGAGGAAAAAAATATATCACAGAAAGGAGTTTACTACTATTTTTTTTTTTTTTGGTCTTGTACTTCCACCTGCCCCATCACAGAACACCTGTCAGATCAACCATCAGATCCAGGCAGCACCTCATTCCTCCTTTCTCTCTCTGGGAAACTATTTATCTGGATTCTGAGCTCAGGATTAGGACACCTATTTAAAGCCCCATTTTAGCTACCTGCTGATCACGCTAGAAGAACCTTTCCCATTTCTCTGAGTTCCATGAGTGTGTACTAGTAACCACTTGGAGATCAAGTGGCAGTATTACTAATGGGTCGCACACACGATGGGCAACGAAAAAGGATCAGAGCACTTTAAGCAGTACCACTTCTACCACTAGAACCCAAGCTGCCATGAGAGCTCAGCCCTGATGAGTGGTGTGACCTTTTCCATTTCACAGCTGAGAGATCCACGCTGCCAGACCGACCTTTACCAGCTAGTCTGATCCATCAGCTTTGCCGTGTTTCACTGAATCAGTCCCTCCCCTGCTGCCCCAACACATTAAGATGGTGTTAACACCCATTAGTCTATGGATGTTCTCACTTGACTCACCTTTGTGCTCCCTGAGTCAATGGCTCTGTCCACATTAAGCAGAGATTGTCCCTCGCCCTCACAAACACCATCAGACCACAAGGCACAACTCTGATGTGCCCAGCACTGCCCTAAAATTTTAAGAGATGACAGATGTGATAGCAAATAACTGGATTTCAAAAATGAGATAAATCCGATATTAATATATAATGCACGTACACTTGTTAACTGCATTAAGCAATTATTGCTGAAAAGGAGAAAAAGGTTTAGCCCTTTAGACATACCTGACTCGAAGAGAGACTGGACGTTGAGATCTTGTGGAAGGCCAACACGAGAAAGCTCATCCCAAAATCGACTGGCTGGGTCTGGTTCATCTTCGCAGCCTTCAGACCCACTGGAACAAAGAAAAAGCTTTGCAAAAAGACATCTCAGCAGAGATTTTCTTTATGTAGAGAACAGCTTTTAAAAAAAAAGTGCTATGCAAGAGAAGGACAGCCTGAAACAACTTAGGAATAAATTGAGGACAGAGACATAAAGGTAGAGGATGTGCAGTTTTTACAAAAGCAAAGAAATCAAGACAGAATGAGCTGGGGGAAAAATGTCAGTCCAAGTAAAAAGCTGTGGGGGAGGTGGGGTGGAGGAAGAGGAGGAGGAGGAGGAGGGCCATCTTGTTTAGCGTGTGCACAAGAGGCTGGCTGTTCTGTCTCATAAAATCTGTTGAAAGGGATGCGTTTCTCCCAAGTCCCTGGCTTCAACTAGTGAGCAGCATAGGATGTAGAATACGTGGAGAGTATTAACATTTAAAGGAGACCTAGGTTCCAGAAAACAAAATAACAGCCAAAATCAAGAAAGGGTTTCTAGAAACATGATGGAAGCCTATTGCTTACAGTTTTATTAGCAATTTTCAAATGATATTCTCCCCTCAGCTATTTTTTTTTTTACCTAGTCTCAATAATATACAATGTCCTTCTCTCATGGGCTCCATCATCTGCCTCCATGTGGCACAACTAAAGTCTGGGCTCAATGACCAATCACACAAACAGCATACCAGCTATTGGTTGGCTTGGCCTGCTGCCAGACCGATAATGCTCTCACTGGCCATTACACTACTGGGAACCTAGAGAGACAACTAACTGGTTTCTGAGGACCAAAACAAGTGCAGGGAGGGTCTTTTATTAGTACGATTTGCATGTGTGTGTGCTTACAAACACAAGGCTATTGTGCAACCTTTGCTTGACAGTTGGGTGTGTATGTTAGCTGTGACCATATTAACCACCACCGCCGTTTCCTTTTACCAAGATAATAAACTAAATTCAACTAAAAGAAAAATCTTTTGAATTCTTTTTTTCATAAGAGTAACAAGTTTTCACAAGATTTCACAGCAACATCAGTGTGTAGAAGCCAAGGACAAAAAAGAATAGCAAATTTTGATTTCTTGCAGTTCATTAACTCATGACTGGGAAGCATTGCAGATCGCTTTTCTCTCCTGACCAACACAGACAGCCAAACTATTTGTGTCAACAGTGTCGGCCAGGCCTACTTACGTCTTCTTTTCCTTCTGTCCTAAGGTGGTCTCTTCGGCCATTTTTGGCAGAGCAGTTTTATCACCATCGCTGCCATCGCCTGTTGAGCTCTCGTCAGCCTTGTGGCTGAAGAGTGCTTCAAGCTGAGATGTGACGGTGAATACTTGTAGATCCCCTTGACCCAGAAGACTACGGCCACCACAGTAACAGAAGGCACAGAGACGCTCACTGAAACAAAGAAAATGGGTGGTGGGGGTGTTTAATTATATATACCTTCTGTGACTTAATACAGTGCCATGCATGTCACCACGAATTAAGGCCTCATTCTTCTGGCAATGGGACTGTCTGAGCTGCAGCATATATAAAAGCTCACAAAACAAAGCAGTGACACTGTCTACACACACACAGAGTTTTAAGTACATAATTTGTGTTAAAAAAAAAAAATTATAATGTATTCAAGTAGCAGACCAGACTGTTTTGTACACAGACCCTGTAATTGTGAAAGAAAGAGCAGGCAGACAAGTTCAGTTATATATTTGGATGTGCTAATAATCCAGATTCCATGTGAGAAAGCCATCTTGGAGACCAAGTGGTAAACAGAAAAGAAGCAGAACAGTAGCCAATAGCTGGAAAGTTGAGAAATAGAGTGAGCAGCAAATATTTATCACATTAAGTGATGAGGTAGTACTGTTAATAAGATCCCAGGAGAGGCTCCTGATCTGCTTTCCATCACCAACATTGATCGAACAGACAGGCCAGAAGACTGATTACAACCTTTAACAAAGCGGCACCTGGGAAGAAAACGCTGCTTCTACCTGCTGATGACTCCCATTTAATCCACCCATGCATGTGTACATAACAAGCCAAATAGTCACTCTCTTAGACTGGTGCTTACATATGTATACAATCATAAAAACTCAATGTACGTATGTGTGTGCGTGTGTGTGTGTATATATATGTGTATATATATATATATATATATATATATATATATATATATATATATATATATATATATATATATATATAGACAGACACACACACACACATATATATATATATATATATATATATATATATATATATATATATATATATATATATATATATATATATATATATATATATATATATATATATATAATGCGCAAACAGAGTCTCTCACACACAGTTCTTCATTTCTCAGAAACAACAATTCTGGGAAAGTTGAGAGAAAAAAAAAAGTTTTTTAACCTGCTTTTGACTTCTCTACTTGCTGGGACAGATGGTCCTGCTGAATTCTCAGTTAGAGGGCTCTGGGCCAGAGGGGAAGAGGGCTTGTCATTCTCTGGCACCTCAGTGGTCACCACTTCCACAGTCTCCACCGGCTGGATTTGTGTTTCTGACGGTTAAAAAAAAAAAGAAAGAAAGAAAAAAGATTTGTTAGGCAGTAAAGCAACAACTAAGCACTGGAATAACACAGCCTCTGTAGTGCTGGTAAATGCTCCTCAATTCACTGCCAATTATGACTGTATGATTAGCATATAGCTCCTGACAGACACAAGCTGTTATGGGGCAGGTTGGTTACATTCAAGTCCTTTTCCTCCAGGTCAGAAACACAGCTTTTATTAGTGAGATGAATAGCTATACATGAGGACCATATGCTCAAGCACCGATTATAGTAAACTCACTGGGAATATCAAGGTCTAGTACAGAACAGTGATAACAATCGATGGTATGGCTATCAAAATATTTCAAGTAGCTAGAATTAATATTTTTGGGGAATGAAAAAATAAAGTTCCATAATACACTCCAGCCATATCCAACATATCACGACTGCTTTTAATTTTAATTGAATTGACGAAACCCTCAATTCACTGTGCTAATCATACAAAACAACTCCCAGCAGTACCTCTCACTGAGACTTTGGGCCATGTAAAATGTTATTAATATTCCATTGACATGTAATTAGGCTAATGCCACAATGAGTATGCCATCCAAAGGAATTACAAAAGGACAAATTCAAGCTCAACCTCCTACTTACCTACTCAGTGCACTGATGTTTTAGAATTTATTTTTACGAGATAGCAGCTGATCTATTGTGTTTTTGTTGTTTTGTTGTTTTTTTAAATGTGATAATAGGTCCTTACATTTCCTCTTAAAAAAAGTGTTATCCTATTTAGTAGAGCTGCACAATTACAGCCAAAAGTCAAAATTATTTTTAATCATATACTGAGTTTGATTATTTTACAAAATTCACTTTGTGTAATAAAACATTTTGGTTACTAAAATGTTTATTACACAATCACATAACACTGCTATCACATCCATGCAGTATGGCATTCCCACTAATGTACAAAGCTTTATATCAAAGTAAAATTGGTCCTTCTTATTCACCTAAATTCAGTACACATCTTATAAGAAGAAAAAAAACTGAACTTAAAATTTAATCAACAGGGTACTGCTGAGTCCATTAATTCAGCCTCAGTCCATTCATCATACCTGTTGTTTGAGAATGAAACACTTAGGAGAGTATTAAACCGCTGTGTGCTTTTGCATACAGTGCAGGTATTGGCACTTTAGAAACATCGTTTGTCCTGTATGCAGACCATTTTCCTGACAACTTTGCTACCAAGTTGGTGATTTCAGTGCATCTTTGTAAGCTGGATAGATATGCAAACGCGCTGCACAGCCTCGCTCTCATGGATGACTGAGTTGATATGGGACAATTCACGTTAGTAACCATTGCATTGTTTTTCTTGGCCATCATTCATTAATTATCCTGCAATCGGTGGTGCATTTTCAGTCAGCTAAATAAGTCAGTTGCATTGGTGCACACACAGCTCTACAGCATTCTTTGCATATGATTTCTTCTTGGTTAACACCCCCTGTGCTAAATTCTAAGTATTTCCTAACAACAAAGGATGGTACACTTCAAGGGAAAAGTTCACCTTGTTTTCTGGTATAACTGTCTTTCAACGCAATGTTACTCATCTAGACTAGTATGACATTCCCACTAATGTACAAAGCTTCTAAGTTTCTATTGCAGAAACCCTGAGTTTGGCAACTTTGAGTTTCCTGTTCCAAAAAGGCTGATCAGAGTATTCAATCAACTCTGATGCTCGTATGTTCACCCTGAGCAGGTTTGTGATTAGGGAAAGAAACCATGGCAATGAGTAAATTAAGAGCAGAGCCTCCATTTTAATAAAAGTGAACACATGTCAATGCTGACCATCTTTATATAATATATAATTTTTTAATCTTCGCTTTTCTGTCACCTACATTTTGTTCCTGTCGGGTTACAGTAGAATGATTACATTTAAAAATCCAAAGTAAAATTAGGATCACAGTTTCATCTAATGAAAATTCAAGTTGAGTAAATCTGCCGTCATTGTTTACTCAACTTGAATTTTCATTAGATGAAACTGTGATCCTAATTTTACTTTGGATTTTTAAATGTAATCATTCTACTGTAACCCGACAGGAACAAAATGTAGGTGACAGAAAGTGAAGATTAAAAAAACTTGGAGTAACAGATCAGACGTGGCAGACCTGTGATGTTGGTTACTTAGACAGCAATTGGCTCCAGGCAGATTTGCCCTCAGGTAATTTTTCTATTAAATAAAAACAGTTTTTGTAGCACTTCATTTTGTTGTTACAAAAATTGTTCTGTAAAAATGTAATGTAATGATGGAATGTAATAACTATAACTAGAGAAATCGAGATAATTTGATTATTTCTGCCATTGCTGGATAAAAATGCATCATGAGATTTAGAGAAAAACTGTGCTTTGTTCCCCAGTTTAACCATTTAGAATTTGCTCCTTCACTGATAGATGACTGCTTACAGCCAGAGCAGAGATGTTTTAGGAGTTCAGGGTTTTAGCTAGAGGTCAATCACCCCGTGCTGAGAATTTTAGCTGTTAGTTACCGGAACGGATTGCTATCATCACAGTTAGCTAGCCGGTGCAGCCATCAGAGTTGAAGTTCACTCTTTCTGGAAAAGACCTGGAGTTTCCCTCATCTCAGGGTTAAACTCAGAGTTGTTAACTAAACTTGCATCCTGGAATAGGGCCCTGGATACTTCCAAGCTGAATGGTGAAGGGAACAGCTGTGATTGGCTTGTGCAAGCACATGGTCAGGAACTGGTTTAGGGAGTGCTTGATTTGCTTTTACTTGGTGTTCTGTATGCGAAGCATGCATTTTCAATATTGCTTGATGACATTCATGTAATCGTGGGAAACTGTTTAATAAGATAGGATTACAAAGACTAATAGGTGATATTACTACTCTTACTAATTTGCGCTATTGGATCAATTATTTTAACACACACACACTTGTCTGGGCATAAGATGCTCATTTACATAACATACTAAAGGGTGAGGGGAAATTAGAATTGGTCTTGGCATTCAGAAACTACACTCTCACTAGATGTTTTGACAGACTGCACATTTCCACCCTTGCATGCAAAAAAACTTGGACTTCGGGAAACGAGCATTGTCAGCATGAATCTAGTGAAATTTAAAGCAAATCTTGCTGCCTTTGTCACCAATAGGAAGGACCCTCTGTATGTGCTGCAGCTTTCCCTGCCCTTCCCACACTGTCTGAGAAAGGGGGAACTCTTTTTTGGATTGGAATAAAAAAAACAAAACAAAAAAACAGGCATCATAATCTCTACAGTACCAAAATCAGAACCGATAACACCAGGGCTTACCAGTACAACAGTCCTTAATATTTTCTACCCATTCCCTAGATCAGGGATCCTCAAATCCAGGCCTCGAGAGCTGGTCTCCTGCAGGTTTTAGATGTGTCCCTGATCCAACACACCTGAATCAAATGGCTGAATTACCTCCTCAGTGTGCAGTCAAGGTCTCCAGAGTCCTGCTAATGACTTCTATATTTGACTCAGGTGTGTTAAAGCAGAGACACATCTAAAAATTGCAGGACACCGGCTCTCAAGGCATGGATTTGAGGATCCCTGCCCAAGAAGCAATCATACTGTTTTAATAGTAATCCATATATGAAAAATGTGAGTTATGTTAGCTTTAAGTATAACCGAACAGACTCAAAATAAAACACCAGACATTTAGAAAGCCATGATATACTCTTCTTGACCTCAGCTGCACATATCACTTGAAGGACAAGACTGTATAGAGTCACAAATTTCATTTTGCCAGAAGCCCAGAGGTAGAGAGCCACTGAGGAAACCACTGAGTTTTAAGTGCACATGGCCATAGACTGAAAAAGCAAAGTGAATGCTTGGTTATTTCATAACATCATTTTAAAAAAATGTTGAATGGTTTTAAACTCTGAAAGATTACCTGTTGGTGTTCTAAAGTAAATGATACTAGAAGAAAGGCAAGCCAAAGGCTGATTCACATTTGAGTATGAGTATCAGTATGAGATTGGGAGGCAGATTGGGAGGCATGGTCACATGATGTGATGTACACACATAAAAAAGGCACAAATGGGTCTGGAGAGACTGATGGGATTTTAAAAAGCTTTTAGAGGGCATTAGCCTTGGGCTCTTTCCCACTGCACCTCAATGCCAATCTCAGAGCAGGAGGAAAGATGGAAGTAGTAAGGGGAGAAGAAAAAAAAATAAAAAGGAAAAAAAAACACCCACTGTAGCTTCACAGCTCAAGCTAAACCCATTCAATTATAGTCCTGAAAAGAAAAAAAAAGCACTGGGTGCTCAGAAAAAGCTCTCCTCTATTCTCCAGGAGAGGGAGACTCATCTACCTTTACCAACATATCCTCTGAAACACTGCATGGGGCTACTTGCAAGCTCAAGCTATATCTCGCTCCCAGTAAAACCAATGTGTATATAATGGATGAAAAACTTCAAAGTCTCACCTGTGTCCTGAGGGTCTATGGACTCTGTTAGCTCAGTCCCATCCATGCTGTCCTCCTCATCCACAACAACTCTCCCTCTGGTGCGACCCCTGGAGTGAGAAAGAGAGACAAACAGAGGAAGTGAAAAGGAATAGGAAACAAACACTGTATGAGTTTGCTTCAGGAGAGGCAAGTGATAGCTTAGCCATAAATTAGTAATATATAGCAATAACTGTCACTGATTGTTAATGGAGCCACTGAAGTCATGGATAAGGCAAAAAGATGGTATTGGTGGGGTGAACCATACATATTAAACTGCTGTAACACAGAAAAACTGGTCAAACATAGAGGCAATGAAAATGAACTAGAGGTTCAACAAATGATAGCCCTCGTCTAATGGCCTATTTATAGTTGCCACATTGGTAGCGTCATCACAACCGCCGTTTTTACTGGCACGGATGGCATGCCAGACTTGTACTATTCTCCTGAATGATAGGTGTTACCATCCAGACAAAACCTCCTCACATAGCTGTAGAAGAATTTGAAACAGGAAGCAAGGAAATCACATTCTCCTCTAGAAAGTTTCATCATTGTTGCAATATTGCATTCTTCATAACATGTGTCTTGAAACTGGCTACACCACCCACACAAAGTTACAAAAAGCAACCCAAGAGGTGCACAACAAACTGAAACACCACCAAAACATGACTTAAAGCAGCAGCTGTGACATCACTTTTGGCTAGGGGAGGCATGTGCCTCCCTTGCGTAGGCAACAGCAGCCGGTACAAAGGGACTTTAAGCTCCTGAACCACTGGTTGGTAGGGGAAAATGGTAAATGGACTAGTTCTTATATAGCGCTTTTTTACTCTGAGCACTCAAAGCACTTATATGTTTACATTTACCCATTCATACAAGCACTTCCATCAGTAACTAAGCTAAGTGCTTTATTATCTAACATTCACACTGGCTAACATTCACACACATTCACACTCCAACGCTTTGCATCGGAGTGCAATCTTGCCCAAGGATACTAAAGCCCAGGAATCGAACCGCCGACCTTCCAATGAGTAGGTGACCTGCGCTACCTCCTGAGCTACAATGCAATCCCAATGTACATCACTGGCCGTCGCAAAGTGAAACTGACCTCAAAGAGGTCACTGCACCAAAAACCTCCTTGCAGTTATTTTGGTTGCTAGCAGACTGCCATAGCTGTCGGCAGCTTGCATGAAAGTCACTGACTTGTCTGCAAACATTTGTCATCTCCTTGGGGAGCGGTAGTGAAGAAGTGCAATGAAACGAGAAATAATGTTCACCTTCAGAGTAGAAGTTGTGTCTTACTGCTGAAACCAACATGCTTTAAAAGGCACTACTTTTATTTTAAAGGCAACAGGTCTCCATATCCAGTCTGAGTTGAACTTTTCAGTTTCACTACTGTTCAGAGAGTAGTTGGTGAGTGTCTGTAGACAAGTTGGCATCTTTCATAGAAATTACTGGTGACCATGGCAATCTGGTCTCTAAGCCTGTGTAACTGAGGCCTAAGATAACAGGATCCGAGGGAAAAAAATACATCTACAGGTTTAGGGAAACTCCATATATATGGCTACAAGAAAGAATTTGTGAAGTCTTTGGAAATTACCAGGATTTCTGCATGGATCATTCCTGCTGTGTGGTCTGATAGTCACACTAAAAAAACAAAACAAACAACAACAACAAAAACACTCACAGTGCTAGAAAAGGCAAGTAAAGCTCAGCACTAATAAGATAATTAGAGTCAGGAATCCCAGTTTGGGCCATGAGATCGCAAGTGTGGGTTATGGAGATTCCCCTCCCTATAAATAAATTAATATAAGCACTATAAAGATGTACAAGAATGAGTAGGAAACAAAAATAAAGCCCAAAACTAAAAAAAACAACAACAAAAAAAACATGCACACACTTAAGCCCAGTGTGTTCAATCAATCATCTACTACTGTCTACAAATAGAGGAAGTTCAGGACTGGGGCTACTCTCCTAGGACAGGGTGTTCTGCAAAGGTACCCCAATCACAACAATGAATGCTGAAAAGGTTGACAAAGATTGAAGAGAATCAGTAAAACACCAGCAGAAATCTCCCAACTGACCACAAATGTTTGTTTCACGTGTCCACTATAAGAAAAATGGTGTTAATGAAAGAGCATGATGAATTCAAACCACTGTCACATGTCTCCAATTTGAAAAAGATCACTGTGAAACATGGTGGAGGGTTTGAGGCTGCTCTGCAACCTCATAAGTGGTTGAAAGAATGAATTCAAATATTTTATGGGTGATGAAACAGACAATGACCCAGAGCATGCAGATAAATGCACACCAGAATGGTTAAAAAATAAAATTCATGCCTTTAAACAGTGACATTAAAAGTCCTGGTCTTAACCCAACTGAGATGCTTTGGCATAATCTGAAGAGGGCTGCTTAATAGAGACATCAAAAAAAAAAAAAAAAAAAAGAGACATCCAAGAAATACATTTATTAACTGATAAAAGCTGCTCACATCTTTACACCTTTTTTGGATTTTGGATTACCCAGGTTAATTAAAAACCTAAAATGAAAAAACAAAACAAAAAAAACAACAACAAAACAAAACCCCAAAACAAACACACTTCCACCCCTTTAACACCACCATATTAAGTGTAATATTAGTCTTCTCTTCACAACCCCAGACTACTCTTAAAGTCATTTTATAGTCATGTACAACTATGTGTAGCCTACATTTCCAAACACATTTTGTGTGCCAACTCATGCAAATGTTCAGACACACCAGCACATACTTTGCTTTTACACACAGAATGCAAATATCTGCCAGTTAGCATCCTTCACTGGGAGCTCAGCTAACGTAATCCTGGAAGCGGCATGTGGAGGGGATAATTGTCAAGGATACAAATTAAATAGCAACACTGACTGTTAGCATGCTAAGTGGGGGGAACAAACACAGCCCAAAGGACAGCAGCATGTCTCAGAAGTACTCAGGAGGATGCAGGGGGTGGGAAGTGAGGGAGGAGATCGGGGGTGGGGGTGGGTAATTTTCAGTGTCACTGGAGAGAAAAATCACAAATGGCTGGATGCCAAATCAACCCCTCCCTCTAAATGACTTCCATGGGGAACAAACCTAAAGCACAAGAATGACAGAAGAAGCCTCAAGCAAACCTTGGCTAAAAACAATTACCTGTGAGCTTGAGTCAAACATAAATATCTTAATAATGTAGAAACAAATTATTGCACTTGAACAGACAGCTCTGCTGCAGTATAGTACAGGCCCAGGGATGAGCCAAACTGCTGTAGTTCTGGATCAAACTTCAGTTTGTGCATCATATAATCTTAAACAGAACAAAAATAACAAACAGTGGATGCCCTCCCTGGGTAGGGATCTTATCAATTTAATGAACTTGTTTAATGAACAAATTTACTTTTAATTTTTGAATTTTACTTCTTGTTTTTTTCCCCCTTTTTCCTTTCAAATCAAACATCAGCTAGGTTCATGGCAGTAGCCAAAACAGCAGTTAGCTTGTTGTTTGCTGAATGTATTAAGTTCTGTGAATGGTTATGGACGAGGGAGTCAGTTGCTGTATGTCATCAGGGATGTGCGCTTTACTGGCCTCGCTGCTTTAGCTGTCTGGAAAGGATCCGATGGCATTGCATTGGCATGCTACAGCCGGGCTCCCAGTATGGCAGATGGATTGATGTGTGGCCTGTACAGCTTAGATGTTTTGATTTGTGTTGATATTTTAATGAGTAAACTCTCCTGGTCTTACAATATCCAAAGACAGCAGTCAGTAGTTACTCATACCACTTTTGGAAGACTAGGTGCAACAACTGGGCTTACAGAAGAAAATAAGAGAACGTCCAAATATGAAACGTGAGTGGAACCATGCCACAAGCAGAACAGCTAATTTTCCAATTTGTTTTTAATTTCCCACTGGAAGCACACATCATTTTGATGCAGAGATACATGTCAGTAAACTGAATGTGTGTGATGTCTGAATTTAAAGCAAGCAAAACCACCTGTTTAAAGCACAATCCTGTGCTGCAGCGAACTACAGTAATTTGTCTACTACTGTTGGCATTTTAACAGTTCATAGACAAAAAAAAATTATTGATGACTACTGATAAATCAGTAATGCAAGTGGTAGCTAGTTCTCTTATAAAGGAACATTTCTTTTAACAACATGTTGAAAGAAAATGATCATAAACAATTAAAATAATCTGAGGACACTGATCTAAATTTGCTTATTTGCCAAGTATCCAATTTTCTTTATTAAACTTCTCCTTAAGCTTTTTCAATCTCCCAAGGCTACAGTTACATACACATACTGGCCACCTTGCTAGGTACACCTGTTCAACTGCCTGTTAATGAAAATATCTAATCAGCCAATCACATCCATAGTAATTATATTTCTGATGACATAGGGGGAAAAAATTACTGACCAGCATTTTATTAGTGACTGCAGCTTGCAGGTAGGAGCATTTATTGGTGCAAACAATATTTAGGGTATTTTTCCATCATTTTTTAAATGAGCTACTTTAATTGATTTTTTTTTTTTTGGGCCTGTCATGTCCAGCAGTTTTTGCAATCAGAACGATGGTCCAATTGCGTTGCTGCTGCCAAACATATTTGCTTTTACAAGAAGAGCTCTATAAGTTTCTATAGGCTATTCTTGTTCATGTTTAATTGATGAGGCACTACCTAATTTGAAGTGCTTAGGTTTGGCACAAGCCAAAACCTAATGACAAAATTAGCTTAGGTAGCATTTCCCCAGTAAATTTTAAGTATAACATGACTGCTTAACAATTTAGTTGAACAATACCTAAAGTAACGTAACCTTGTAACTCTGTAAGCAGCCTGCACAATATTGTTACATTGTAAAAATGAAAAATATTTTCTACCTGGGATGTTGTAACTTGGGCAGAGCTTTTACGTAAAGCCCGCCTTTTCCACCATTTGAATTGTCGTCATATACGTGGCCAAATAATACGCAACTCAGTAATTTCCATCCACCATTTGTTGGAGGTTGCAGGTGTAGTTTCCTTTAATAAATTGCCATCAGAGGCACATATGGCGCTGGCTATCAGAGATGTCCAGGTTTGTCTCACTCTTGTGTGCATTAGAGAATGTAAATGCATGACGGTATAGAAATGACATCATGGTATCATAGTAAGAAACTTTTTTACAATCACGTTAAAAAACATTTATACTGGTTTTGTCGGGGCCAATATGCTATGGTTCAGCCTTGGTCCATTTCTTTAAAAAAAAACAACTGTTGATCTAATGGAATTTTCCTACACAACCATCTCTGGGGGTTACAAAGAATCATCTGAAAAACATAAAATATCCAGTGAGCAGCAGTCCCTGGGTGAAAATGCCTTGCTGGTTCCAGAGCAGAATGGCAAGACTGCATTGAGCTGATAGGAAGGCAACCATAACTCAAATAACCACATGTTACAACCAAGGAACACAGAAGAGCATCTCTAAAAGACACAACACGTTGAACCTTGAACAGATGGGCTACAGCAGCAGACGACCACAATGGGTGCCACTTCTGTCAGCTGAGAACAGTAAACTGGGGCTATAATTCACATAGGCAGTAGCAAAATGCTGCAACATTTGGATGCCAGGACCCGAATTTGGGATAAACAGCATGAAAGAATGTCTCCAACCTGCCTTGAATCAGCAGCTGAGGCTGATTTTAATGGCAAGATTTTCATGTCACTCTTTTGTCCCTTTAATATCAACTGAGCCTTCTTTAAACACTACCACCTGGCCGAGTACTGTTGCTGACCATGTCCATCCTTTTACAGCCACAGTGTATCCATTTTCAGATCCCTGCTTCCAGCACAGCCATGAGCCATGTCACAAAATAATCTCAGTCACCAAATCGCAATCAAAAAGAGCACTTTTAGGATGGGGTAGAATGAGGGAATCTGCAGCAACTGCATCATGTTATTGCTCAGAGATATTTACCAAAATCTCTGAGCAATGTTTTCTGCACCTTGTTAAATCTGCGCCATTAAGAACTAAAGGCAGTTCTGAAGCCAAAAGAGGATCCAACCCAGCAGTAGTAAGGTGTACCTAATAAAATGTCCAGTGAATGTATATTGTTCAAATGTGGTCAGTGTGACACAAGCAAAAATGTAAAGAAAACTAATTGTAATGTTCCAGTACCCAGCTAAACACCTGTACAGCTTTTAAAAAAAAATGGAACAACCCATTTACATGTGTTGGCCACATAGTATGCTTACATCTAAAATTTTAATAAAATAAAATGTTTTATCTTTCAAGTATTCCTGGGTATCTGATTGAAGAAGGCAAACCAAATGGATATATAAGCAGTTTTAACTATGATCACAATCTGAAAGCATAGCTGTTGATGGTGACATCTTTACACAGACTGCCACATAGCATCCAGCTGTATATTATATTATGCTGAACTAATGAGATCAAATTCCAGGATTCACACAGCCAGTTATGTCACTGACAAACGCACAAGACTAGTGTTCAGGCCCCATACCCTGCACAACTTCCCCCCACAGTCCCACCACAGGGAGAGAGCGAGAGACGGGAGAAAAAGGGGGAAAAAAAAAAAAAGGTGAAAATAATGCTGTGGTAAGTAGTTCCAGCTAGCACAATGCTGCCTGGAAAACCTGACAAGGATCGTGCTGCTCTGAAAGAGACGGACTGCTGGCAGATGGGGCATAAGCAAATCTAGTAAATTCTAACAATCGGGTCTACAAAAACAATTTTTGAAGCATCTACCTTTGTCACAAGGGCAAATCTTGACCACCTTATCACACTTAACTTTGAAAATTTTAATATTAGCACTGCAGCACAGAAAGCAGCTGATTAGTCTATGAGGATGATTCACAGGTCTAGAATAATGTTAGAATCAAATAATGCTGAATACTTGTAAGTTACAGTACAGTTCAGAGAACCAGCTATATGTAATGGCCATGACAACACTGGCCATTACAAAGTCACAAAATAAACAAACCGATCACATTTCCGCTGATGGTTAGTTTGTGACCAGTTAAACAACATGAACCATTTCAAGTGCGTCCCTGGTCATCCTTCTAATGTGGCATTAACATATCGTCTGGATGCTTGCAGATTAAACAATCCACTGGGAGCAGGGTATTAAGATTGAATGAGAGGACAGACTGGGGAGAGAGTTAAGAACCTTGCGGGCATTATTTTATAGCTCTAAGCTGCATTCTTCGTTGCCATGGAAGTCAAAGAGAAGCAGGGCACCTTGTTCGGTGCCTAAACATCTGTCCTGTATTTACATGAAATCAAGCTGCTAAAACCCCAAGGCCTTCTACCCATGACTTACACTGGGCATTTAATTATTAGATGTCAGCTATTAGCTAAATGGCCAAATCTTGACCAGCACTGAATAAATGACTTATATGATGCTATGATATCAAAATATTTTGTAGTTTTAGACCACTTTAAATATGCAGTTGCTCCATAGTGCAGTGGTTTAAAGATTCACCTAACAAGCAAAAGAACTCAGGTTTGATTCGGGCCAGGGGTGCAATAGGAAGGCTCACCACAAATATTTGATAAAATCTTGTATCTCTTTTCAGGTTTTGTATCAAGTTTACAGTACCAAAAAAAAAAAAAAAGAAGAAAAAAAGAGGCACATGAATACTATACATGACTTTCCCATGTCAGCGGCTCAGATTCATCGCTGTCAATTTCTATTTCACTTTGTGCTGCAAATGATTGTAACACACCTAAAGCCCAATTTTCTAAACTCACGGTCAATTTTGATCTTGAGAATGGTTTAAGAAGAAACCCCATGTACATGCAGTAATTTATGCATATGCATCCAAGCCTCTGGTAAACACTGCAGTTCTGCTCCACTGTGTCCACTGCAACAAACTCCCAAGTTTGGCTTTGTTTATAAACCTGTTATTTAGTTCACCAAATATTACATACTGCCTGGCTTCAATCGCCTCTCTCTTTGCTGTGATCACATTCATAGCTAGTCCTGACTAAGCCCTCACTTGTGCTGTTACTATGGGAAAATGGTGAGGCAGGTGACATCTGATATTTAAGATGTGTGAAGCTTTGAGGAGCAAAACAAACCAAAGAACACCTTATGAGTCGAATATCAAGACGCATTTGAAGACTTTCAAGTTAAAACCTATAAACATTTTATAAAGGAGGCCCCTGGCACCTGATGCACCTGACCTACTGCATGTGCAATGCTAATCAATTCAACAAGAATAAGTAATTCCCTGAGTTTTAAAAATACAAATTGATTTAAACGTCGAAGGTAAAATCCTACTTCTTTCTGTTCTTAGACGTGGATAAGGGTGGTGCCTGGGGTGGGAGGGCAGCAGCATCCTTGCGTGGCCTGCCACGTGGTCGTTTGTCTGCGTGGGCAGGGCTTCCTGTGGACGTGGCCCCTACACTGCTCGATGGCGGTGAGGGTCCCTGGTCAGAGGGCTCCACAGTTTTATCCTCTGATGACATTCTGGGGGGGAAAGGAAAAAAAAAATATTAGGAAAGGCAATGTCAGCAACATTTGGAAAAAAGCAAAATGGATGCCGACTTGAACCTAATTTAATATCAGCAGGCTTGATGAGGCAGTACAGACTCCAATCAAATTAAAGTGTAGTCTTTCAAGTTCTGCATTTCATTCAATTAAATTGATTTAATCTTTTCTCTCTCACACACACACACACACACATCCACATTGGCAGAGCAAAATGTTTGCGTTTTTGTAAATGAGTCTTTGATGTTATTGAAATTATTCAGACAACACACACATATTTTCAGTGCAATTTAGGTTTGAAATAGTGATGTTAAATGACCAAATAAAATTCAAAGAAATCCACCTAATTAATGCATAACAAATGCTTCTTTTTTTTAAAGGCTGAGAGAAATTATGTTCAATAATTATCTCAACACTGACTAAAATTCTTGGGATTTTTTTTTCCATAAACACCTCTCCTCCTCCTTTGACAAATTCTGTGAAACTGCATCTTTACTCTTGTTTTTGTTGTCATTTCTTGTAACTGTAACAGTCTTTTTGTATGTAAATTACTAATTAAGGAAATTCTAGCTCAATTACTAGATTTTTGCTGAGGTTTTCCTTTTTCATAAATACGAGCATGTCCAACAATTCACTTTTAAAGTCACCTCAAAACTACCTTACCTTTTCCTTGCAATGTAAAGAAATAAAATATCAGTGAAAAAAAAAAATAGCCAGCGCCACCACTCAGCCTCCTGGCAATTGAATCTTTAGGTGGCACAAATCCGCTGAAAGTACAAGTGCTAGCACAGATAATTACCAGGTCTCAGAGCTTAATGGGATGCATACGAGCCTTAGTGACTTTATTCACCACATCAATTCAAAAGCAAATGCCTAAGTATGAACCAGGAATAAGAAATACTAAAATCATAACAAATATAAACCACAATACTGGTCACTTTCTGTGATTGGCATTAATATGGTAAGTAGCTGAACATTCCTTTATGACCATAGTGGCTTCTGATTAGTGTTCTATTGAACTCAATAAACGTTAGTTTTTATATCTTACATGCCTTGAAAATAACACCGAAAGCCAAGTTACTAGAGTGACTACTCGGATGAGCTAATATAGATCTATACATGCAGCAAATTCTTAGACCCATTTTATCTATCCCAAAAGGCATGGTTTTGTTTGAAAGTGAAACACCTTTTGGATGCCATTTTTACTGGGTGGTCATAAAATAAGACAAGCAAGTGGTATATTAGTGATTTTTACTTCAAAACATGCAGGTCTTCATCACAAAACACTGAAGAAATGTTTTCAAGTTAAAAAGCAAAGTTCTTGGCATATGGCAGGCGATATATGAACAGTTTATGTCCAGTAACTGACACCACAGTACTTTGTGGTACGTGTAGTAAGTTTCAAAGACACCTGCTCTTATCACACCATTGGGTAGATTGGTGTAAACATGATCTATTGATGTTTTGTTATCAGTGGTGTAGACTTGGATTAGTTGGTGTAAACTATGGTCTTTGAATAAGTTAAGGATTTTCATACATTGCTGAGGTTGATGTTGAAACCCATAATAATTCAAAAGTGTATTGTCAAAGTGGTCTGCAATTACTGAAGAAAGTGGTATTCAGTGGAATATCAGGTGCCTTGTATAAGCAAATAAGATTGTTGTTTGGAACTGCAGAGGTATGAACTGAGGAGACAGTCATCTTGATGGAACGTGTTGCTTTTGGATGTGACAGCTTTGCAGTCTGGTTTGAAATACACAGCCATTCCATGAGGTTGTCTTATTCCTGGGAGTTTTGTTGGTTCATTACTGAATGGACTGTCAAATCCAGGCATGGAGACTTGATCGTTGGTGTCACTAGCTGTAAACCTAGTTTCTCTTTATAGTTCATTGTCATGTGGGGTAATGTCTACCCTTTGGAGCTGTGAGCACAGTCTTGTCATTTCTGTAGCAACATTTGGTTTATCGTTATTTTATATTTTTGGGGGGTTGAAGTTTCTGATATGGAGTCCATCAAGACTATTCAGATTTTTGTTTTGTGAGTTTCTCTCCTTATGCCATTATCAAAAATGACCCAAACTGTGCCATCAGGGGGTGTTTTTTTTGTTGTTTTTAATGTGGCAGGTTGCTCCATTTGTTAAGTCGTTATTGGTATTGAGATGAATAAACAGGTCATACATCTATAGCAAGTTGGAATACTGGCTGTAGCTACCAGTTTTTCTTTGGGTTGCTTGCAATACTTTCTAGGATCTTTTCCTGGATGTCTGTGGAAACATTTTGTAAGACTTGCATGTTTGGCAAATATCTCTCTTCTCAGTAGTGCTTTACAGGTTCATCCACTGATTGTGATTTTGTACCGGACTGCTACTAATAAAACAATGAAGAATATTTGGAAAGAAGCTTTCAACTGTGGACCCACAAGACACATCTCCAACTGTTAGATTTCTCTCTCGCATGCAGTTCAGTATTTGTCCAAAAGTAGGTTTCTCTTGCTTCGTAATTACAGTTTATTCTGTAATGTTGAAGTGCCAAGGGGCCATAGCCAGTTGCTTTGGGCTGGGGAAAAATAATAAATAATAATTTAAAAAAATAAAATAAAAATCATCAATGACTCCCAGACTGCTGTTAATTGAACTAAATCACCCTGAGCAATAACTGAAATCCCATCAAAATCTTTGGAAGAGAGAAAGACCTCTTTCAACCTTTTGTTGATAAAAGAGAATTGATGAACTAACCATTGACACTTCATCTATAAAGATGAACTTGAGTCTACAGAGTATTTGTTCTATCTGCATCAAGCTGAGCTTTGTCTAGGTCCTGATTGATGGGTACTTTCAAAGCAGAGTGGATTGTGTTGCCTTTCAACAGATATCCCCAACTAGAAAAGCTGTATAACAATAGGATCCTAGGCAGATCAGGATCACTGCCAGGTTCTTTGTTTTAGGTATTTGAGGAGAGATTGGCACATCAGAGCAAGGGTACTTTTACCGACTCCAGCACCACTACCTAGGAAATGATAGATTGGCTCATTTGAAGTCTTGACATAATAAAGCACCTTCTACAAGAAATCAATTTGGCCTCTGTTGACGCATTTGTTGACGTAATTGTGATCCAGCACTTCTAGGTTTGGTTGCAGATGTTAGCCATCTTCCTGTTGCTGGAGGTATACCCAAGTCCATTCCGAGCCAGTTGTTGGATGCTGCATAATTTTGTTCCTGAGGTTATGTTGAGGGAGCGAGTCTATCCCTAAGGTCATCATCAAGTTGAGCACTTGCTTGGTCAACAGCAGCAAAAAATGGCTTAAAAGGAGAGCTCTCCTGTTTAATTGTATCTTTCATCTGAAGAGAAATCTTAATTTACAAGTGAAACAGAAATACTTCAGATTTATAATGAGAACCAAATTTACATTAGTAGAGACAAAGGACAAATTTTAATGTTTAATGAAAGTAGATGAATGTTTAATCTGGTAAACAATATTAAAGAGAAGGGGAGAACTTTGATGCTGAACAGGCTAAGTATGGAAAAGTCAAGACTGATTGAAAGCTGCCTGCTCATTTTGTAAATAACGAAGATCAAAATGTCAAGATATTAATACATCTATCCTTAGGATGTTAAGGATGCCAAATTGAAATATTTTTGTTGAAGCAACATCCTATGAGACATATCAAGGAATAATGTGTTTATCATTAATTAAAGTATATAGATGTACCAAAAAAATTTGGAAAAATATTTCTTGGAAAAGTCATAATGTGAACCTGTTGGCATCGGCCTTCACAGGATTCAGCTTGTCCACTTAACTTTTTCCACTTCTTCAGTGACTGTATAGCATCAGTATTTCATGATAGTGCTTCTCTGTTTTGCCTTGTCAAAGTGGCATGTATGAAGGATACATGGAAGCTAAAATAAGTGTACAAAAATATAAACACAGAACCATGAAGTGTCCATATTATTTTTAGGTTTGTATAACATGCATAACATTCATGGGTTCTCAACATAGTTCATTTATTATCATCAACTCATTATCAAGGTGGAGGAAACCGGAACACTTTTTTTGTATTATCTGGCAAATACTGCTCATTAGGCAGATTTTGCTTTAGATGGAACGTGTAAAACAAGCGAGACATCAAGATGATGTTTATACAGAACTATAATGTTCTAATTATAAATGCAAAGAAAATCATTGTGAACCATTTACATACGGGTACACGACTGTGTACTGCAGCTAAGGAAACAGTACTTGGCTATTGTTCAGATTAAAAATAGGGGTAGTATTAAGAAAATGGGAAAAATAATTACCTTCTGTCTCACAGGAAGACAGGTTGATTCACAGCTGCTGCCATGATGATGATGATGATGATGATAAAGGGGCTGGATCTGGGTTGGACTGCTCCTCTTGTTCTAACAGATCATCGTCATCACTATGCCTGTTTTCTGGAAGAAAGCCATCTACTGACTTTCTGTTCTTGTGCATGCTTTTTATTTTATAAAGTTGTATTGTACCTTGTATGTATGTAACTTGTAGGATCCTGTCATTGTTTCAGAAATTTTTGTATAAGATCAATATAATCAACATTAAATACCTGTCACAATGTTGAAATTCAACTCTGCAGAAAAAAAAATCTTCCAACTTCCCAAGAGGATGTAATCACATTAAATTAAGTGAAGAGAACACTGCACTTGGAAATCAAAATGTCTGACACTGGTGAATGGATCTCATTGGATCAATCTTGATTTGTCATGCAAAGTCATTTTCATCTGAGCAAAGTTTTACCAGGATCTTCAGCAAATGTTCCCAGTTAGCAGAAAGGCTACAAAAGAAAATAGCTAGCCCCAGTTGGCGAATCATTACTACAGGATTTTTTGCAACTCGTTGCAAGTATGGAGAACCTTTTAACGAATGCATGATACTAAGCAGGCTGAATCGGGCCATAATTAAAATGGCTGTAGTGTTGGATTTTGCCTTTCTCTTTAAGTGTACCAGCATTCAGAGCAACATTTTATGATGTGCATTTCCTCATGGCAACTTGGACCTAGCAAAGAAGGTGTTTCAATTGGATTTTCTTGGTTTTGAAGAAGCACAACACATACTCTTCTATCCCTTTGCCTTAATTCTGACTTAACTGTAGTAAACTGGCACAGTTCTATAACTATTGTTTGATCTTTTAAGCTATTATTTGGTCAAAGTCAGAGGTCAAGTTTTTCTGAAAATTTTGCGAATGCAGTAACACCAGAATCAACCTCAAGGTAAAGGTCAAAAGGAAAATTATGGGCCTGGACAACAGGACCTGTGTTATCTTGATGATTCAGTACTTAGAGAGTGACACTTTTATAAAAATGGACAACATTCAAATCAGCTAAAACATCTGCTAGGGTAGGGTCTGTTATGCCCACTTGTTGACATTTTGATGTAGTGTAGTGGCAACGATTGCAGGCTGGATCAGTACTTTGTGCATGGAAAGTGGAAAGTAATGACATAGGGGTGGTCACAATTTCTGTAAGCTCCACATGGATTCAGACCTTGAGGAACCATTTCAGCAGTAACAGCAAGTTGTTGAGCAGGATGGTCAGATATAGAAACAGCAGTGGTGTTTGTTTCAGTGCATGAACTTGGCTAATGGTCATAAATATAATTCAAGTCTGTTGAAGAACCATTTGAAAACTTGAGATATCCTCTGACATTATCTGCCAAGATGGGTCAAATTGCATTCCCAGTTGCTTAAACAATGGACCAGATGTAGAAAGGTGCTGTGCAGCTGTTCTGACTTTGTGGAGCCTGACATTTTCAGAAAACACTTAAAATTTCTCTTTAGATTAATTGTTGCATTTTAGTCAAGCAACTTTGGCAGTGAAAAACAAATTGTAGACTATACATC
Organism: Pterophyllum scalare; assembly: GCA_024447675.2. Lineage (NCBI taxonomy): Eukaryota > Metazoa > Chordata > Actinopteri > Cichliformes > Cichlidae > Pterophyllum > Pterophyllum scalare. Next base: position 31,299 of record JAMQGT020010143.1, on the reverse strand, counting down.
AATGGGAACATCAACATTTCCAGTTATTTTCCTCTGTCCTCATCTAGGTCCAGGATAAATTTTCATAAAAGGCAACCTTGTAGATACTAACCTCAATTCTAGTGGGTGAGTACCTACAAGTTCGTCTGGCATTTTTGGCAAATCCATCTTATTCCAGATTGCACATGGTGGACAATTGTTCTTCTTTAGATACTGAAGACAAGTGGTGCATGCAGCATATTCACCATTTGCCTTTTTTTCTAAGTATTTGTTTACAGTAGCAGGATCAATAACTACATTATCCCTGCAAGACACACTGTTGATGATAAAAAAAAAACCTGATCACAACAACTACAAACAAATAGCACCTTTACTTTTTTCTCTCTTTTTTTTTAAAGAGATGTTCCTGGTGACTAATTTTTTAGTCAACTAAACAAGGAAAAAAAATTAGACCAACTGACTAGTCTAAAACTAAGAAACACTTGGATATCAAGGTAAATTTTAGGACTTTTTAAATGGACAATGTCAAAAACTGTCTAAACAAAGGCATTTGAAACCATTAATCGCACTCTTCAATAATGAATCTTACTTTAAATGCTGCTTAACATCGTGGCACAGCGCATTGTGCATTATGAACACTGCATGTTATACTCCAAACAGACCAAAGGAAAAAAAACTTAAAATAAATTGATGTTAACTATATGAAAACGCATTACTGCAAATGATGTTTACGCATTATTTAAATATGACAAAACAACATTAGAAAAATGAATAAATTGCAACTTAAAAGTGTGGCGCACTGTGCCACGCATTATGAACAATGCTCATTGTTCTAAAATTCATGACACGCATCTCAGTAAAAAGTTAAAATCTAAAATGATAATAAACCAATACAATACAAACATTCATCTGTCCATTTTCTTCCGCTTATCCGGGGCCGGGTCACAGGGCCACAACCTGAGCAGTCAAGACCAGACCTCCCTCTCCCCCTCCAGCTTCAGCACTGGGTCTTTGTAGAGCTACAACGCAACCTACTTAAGTGGCTGATGTTGTTGCTGGCGTTTATGCTTGTGTAGGTACGTTGAGTGGGTTAATTACTTTTAGGTCGTATCCCGTGTTTTACGTCATGCGGTTGACAAAAATAAAATCTGGGACCTTTTTCCCTCCTCGGTCCTCCTCTTCGCTGTGGTCAGTTTTTTTAAAGGTGCAAACACATTTGTTCCTCTAATTTTTTTCCCCACTTCTCTGTACAAACTTGGGGAACCAGCCAGAAATGCAAAATGACAGTGTTCCCTGGGAGGTGCACATCAGGTTATGTTATAAAACTTCAAAAAGGACTAACAATATTAGACCTAATAAAAATATCATGCCAAGATTTTTTTTCAATTAAAATCTTAATTAGGCTAACCGACTAGTAAATCTCATATCGACTAGTGACAATAGCAACAATTAGTCAACTAGTCGCACACATCCCTACTAATTTTTTGGTGAATCTATCACTAAGGTGTTGCTAAGTGGTTTTCTCAATTATTTTTGTAACTGATTTTCATGGGTTCTGTAAGTTGGATCATTCCCTTTCCTTCAATAATTTCTTTGGACGTTCTCTGCGTCCTTACAAGCTGTGTCCAAATTCAGGGGCCACATCGTTCGAAGGCCACATTTGTAGGCCGATTACGTCACAGCTAGGCAACGAAGGCTGTCCAAATTTGAAGGCTCCTCCAAATGCGGTCGACGAATGTGTCCTTCTTTTCTCGAATTTGAAGGATGGGTTCGGTGTATCCTTTGTGGCCTACCATATCCCATGATTCATTGCGCATCAAAACTCAAACACAAAAATGGTGGAGTATAGCAGCCAAAAAGTTTGAAAAATGACTGTTTGTTACACAAAATAAACTTTTAAGATGTTTTCAGGCAAGAATGTAAATGTGTAAACCTCAAAAATCAGCTCATTTTATCAAGATACCGCTTAATTGCAAAAAGTGCTCCGACGTTTTTGGCGATGTCCATTGCCGCTGCTCTACCAGCAGCTCGCCTCGCTAGCTGTCAGCTGACCCGGCTATCGACGCTCGCATTAGCCGGAGAGAACGCTCTGACGGCCGGCATATCCTTTTCAAACCCCTGCTGGCTTTCGCCGCTGAGTGTACGTTAAGCACAGATATAACTCACTCAGATGATCGCCACCAGCTGGTGTTTGGTTTATTTCAGTGTTTCACTTCGTTCCTGAGCAAATCGGTTTGCCTGAAAATTAAAGTTAGGCATCATAACTGGATAGATTAATTCAACATTAATGTCTCACTTAATATAGTTGGAAATTAATCACTTAGCTGTATTCCATGATGCTGAAATGTGTTATGTTTGTTTTAACAGCTTACTTCGAATTAAAGACTCAAAATTAAACCACAAAAAGGAGCAAAAGTTCGTTCTCCGTTTAACCAGCTGCTTTTCCACAGCTGTGCTTTGCACTGTCACGGTTGCTAGGCGACATGAGCTACGCAGAGGTGGGGGCAGGCGACGCAGATATGAAGGCTAGACCGTCCAATTTCACAGCTGCTCACTTCCGGCCTTTGCAGTCTTTGTGGGCTGCAAAGGACCCGGTCTATGTAGGCCGGGTCCTTCGAAGGATGCGGCCCCTGTATTTGGACACAGCTACAGGATATGCCAGCCCTTTTCCGCTGCCTGCCTTTCTGTGCATTTTCCATTTTTTCTTAAAATAAAAATAAAAATTTAAAAATAATAATTCTGAGTCTTCTTGCAATACCTGTCTTGTGCATTCTCCATTTTATCTAAAAAAAAAAAAAAAAATCCAGAGTCCTCTTGCGCTGCCTGCCTTTGTTTCTCTGTTTATTTTCCCATTTCTCTGAAGGATTTGTCAAATCTCTTGCACTGCCTGGTTTGGTTCCTTTGTGCATTTTCAATTTTTCTGAAACACTCATAAACCCTCTTAGTCTGTGATCCCTCTACTTCTCTGTAGGATTCATAACTTATTTTATACTTCCTGGTTCGTTTCCTTCTTGGATTCTCCATTTCTTTGAAGGAGTCATCCTCCAGTTCCTTTTTCTTTTGTAAATGTTCTTGTCTAACCCTTTATTTAAGGTTGTACCAGCATCCATAGTTGAGGCTGGCTCATTTGACTGGTACAATGACTATCTTGATGTGATACTTTGTGTGGAAACACACCATGATGCACAGGTGCTTGATCCTCAGAAGACACTGGTGGTGATTTCTGAGGTGGCCCTCCAGCAGGACATTGTTGTGGCAGTATCTGTGACTTTGAATCCTAATTATTTTATTGTGTCTGACATGCCAAGCCCAGTGTTTCATCAGAAGGCTCTGTACTGGCAGGCAGGTTTTCTGGTGGATGATGGTGTGGGAACACTGCCCTGTGTCGACATGGTGGCTTATGCAATTGTTGGTTTAGTTTACCATAAGGTAAGATTCTGGTAGAGTTAGCATTGCCTTTTGAAGTCAGTGGTTGCTCGAACCTCAAAGAGTAAAATGGTGTACAGTCAAACTGGCAGTCATCCCAGATGTTATAAAGGTGAATAACATTTGATATCAAATCTTTAATATCCAAGAATTACAAATTACAGTAGAACTGCAAAGCCTGTTTCTGAGATGATACCACAAGGATTTCTTTATGAATCAAATACATACATTCCTTCTGAGGAGAACATAACTGCTATAGTGAATCCACATGTTGTGACCTAACAGCCATTTGTATGTTCCCCCTTCTGTGGTTTCTGTTTTGTTTGTGTTTGTCTTGGCATGTTTAATCACTGAAACAAGTTATTAGTTTCTGCTGTGAATTAATCACACCATAAAGTAACTACAGAATTTTCATTATAAATTCAAATGTTATCATCTGAAAACTGAATAAGGCATGAAATCAGATCCATACCTAAAAACATCAAATTTCTCTCATTATGGGGGCTGGGTGATTATGTGTGTGTGTGTTTTGTTTTTATTTTTTGGTTTGGGGGGGGGGTCCCCCCTGCTAATGGTGGCACCCGCTAGCAAACTGTGGTGATAGTGCTCCATTCAGCCCAGTGAGCACCACACACACACACACACACACACACACACACACTCCCAACCAAGTGTCAGCGATGATCTACTCTGTGTTTAAGGGTCGTTTTTTCCAAATGACAGAAATCTGTCACAGCGACAGAGAACTTTAATGCTGCTAATGTGGGTGAAATGCTCCACTTACACAGAGACACCTGAGCACTGTACAGTTTAAATGATGCATCAAAACAACAATTTTGTGCCAAGGATTTTTTTTATAATTGAATTATTCGACTTACTCAAGGAATAGTTGCAGCCCTAGAAGGAAGAGCTTTGTTTTAACAAGAGACCTCGGGGAACAAAAACAAACAAAACAAACAAACAAACAAAAAGGCTCAGGGACGAGCTGCCATGTGCTGTGATGTGATGGCTGGGGAGTGAGAGGAAAGGAGGGCACAGAGAAGCAATGGCAAAACATGAACTATGGGAATGAGCAGACCAAAGTTAATGACATGCAGTGGAGTGATGAAAAATGCTCAGTGCATCATGGTAAGAGATAATTACTGACAGAAACAAGCATATTATGCTAAACACTAAATCGATTGAATACAAATTGATCATTTACAACTGTAGTTGCTCACTTGGTTGCCTCAGTCAAAATTTAGCCAAAAGAGAAACCAAACAGATGCCATTGCTCTTAGCTAATTAGATTGCCAAACTTCAATGGTGAAAACTGACCTTGTCACAAACTAAATCACTTGTTTGACTCCTAATTCAGTTCATGTACTACATGCAACAGTTACCGCATTCCCCAACCTTGATGCTTTGAATCCTTAGGCATCTGCTTTATAGGCCAGAATGCAAGAAACTTGTCTTGGGAACTATGCCTCTTGGTATGTGACAATTGCAGTATTAGCGCACCCACTGTGCCTACATGGAACTTAAGCAGAGTGCTGCTCAGGAAAACATTGCATTACTGTTGCACATAAACAAAATGCAGAAATTACAGCTTTCACTGGAACACCATAATTTCTCAAGCACTGGTATTAGTCATATTTGTGTTTAGAAAAACCAGCAGTATTGCAGTCTCTTTCCAGTAGGTATACCATGCAACACTAATCTTAGCAAGATCATGTGCCATGAACATTTTAGCAAGGCATGGCATCAGCCTGGCCATTCTATCATAAAGATCTGACAGGTGCTGCACCAATGGTTTACCTTCTTTAAAGTGCTCCCATCTCCACAAAGAAACTCAAAATCTCATTCACAGTGACCATAGGGCCATACATAATACATACACTATGTCAGATTAGCTTGTTGAGTGGCCAATTTTTGCAATACCAGTCCCACCTTGCTTGTTTAGTTCTTTGTGTCGTCAACCTGGACTTGTGGCGGGCAGAGTCAACATCTTAGAACCAGCAATTTACTGGTGTTGTACATTAATAAAATATGAATAATTTATTTAATCAACTAGTATTGCGGGTGCTGACTAATGATGGAAATAAAGTTTAGTCATCTAGTGACTACTGCAGTCTTTGCTACCTGTCAGCTGAGTCTTCCAAAATCAGGGTACCAAGCTAAACGAATTGATTGGAAGCATTTGGTGTTCCCAAAGATCGTCCATTTAAAACTAATGAATGCTTCCATGCTCTTTGGCATTTTGAATTTTCCAGAAATTTTCTTGCATCTTTCCAGATCTGTGGCTTGACGGAGTCAATTGGTAAGGTCTTAAAAAGACAGATGTGTACTGTTTCTAGTCATATCCAGAGAATTTGATTAGGCATAACAAGACTTCAATCTGAAGATTGGTGTTCCATTTCAATTCTTGGTAACATTTAAAATAACTGCTTTCGTGTTGTCATCATACCATACTGTGTTCAGATCAATAATAATGAACTGAATCCATGTTAAGACTTAACGCTGATCATGTGATCACAAATAACTGGTCTGAAGCATCTTTGATGTGGCTTATATGACCAGAGTGAGACATTTCATCCACACCAAGATTCCAGTTTTTAGTAGAAATTCTTCAGGCACTTAAAGTAAAAAATAGTCAACTCTGAGCTGAAAACTGTTTGTAAACCTAGCTTTTAACTATTGTAAGCACAGTGTGGTGGGAGCAATTCTACTTCTTACTCAAAGCCATCTGTAATCACTCCACATGCAGCCAGTCCACATTTTCTATTGGCTGCAACCCACACACTGAAGGAAAAACCACTACAAAGCACTCAATGGTAAACAATGTGAATACTGACATTTACTTGTAGTTAACAATACAAAGTAATCCTGAGGTGGCAGGAGTGAAGTGGTAATGATCTAAGTTTCATTTTAGGACAGTCAGACTAGAAATAAATGAATTTTAATTTTAAGACTACAGTCATGTTTATGTTACTGCATAGCTGGTATTTCTAGTAAAATTTGAAACCAACTTGTAAGAAGAGCTTGAAGAGCTGGAGCAAAAATACCAAGTTGACAGTCAGCATCTAAAAGAATAAAAGCCTCTGAGCAGTTATATTACATAAATCTACAATTACTACATTATATGCACAGAGCATTAATATAGCTGGATTATGGGATGGAGAGGAACTTAGGGGTGACAGAAGTGCGAACATTCCTCACATGCTTTGGGTCCAAGGAGTGTAGATATTTAACAAAATGGTAAAGGCCTTTCTTCCTTTTTCTAAACACTTTAATCTAGTTATAAAAAAGAAAAACTGACTCATTAACACCTTTCAGTAATGCACTTCAAAAACTAGTGAGCAACTTCCAATTTAAAAAAAAAAAAAGAAAGCTTGAGTCTGTATCACTATCCACAAAAGTGTGATGCGCACTTTGCTATGTGTGCTACAGACATTGGAGAGTTTGTAAGCAATGGAGCTGGTCTGCTGAACAACTATGACAACATCATTTTTAAATATTCTCCAGAATCTTTTTCTGCATAGGGTTGGGCAACAAACTCAGTAGTTTTTAGGGCACTGACCGTTTCATCAGTACTACCGTGTGCGGATTCACACTAAAAATCAGTGCACATTTTGGTACCAGAGCATATCTGGGTTAGAGGAAGAAAGAAAGGGAGACTGTGTGATATCACTCTTGCGATGTGTCAAAGCAGTGATTCCCAAAGTCAAGAGTGCTACTAACTAAACACCTTCTATTACCATTTTTAAATTCACTTTTTATATAAATACATACATACACATATACACATATATATATACAGTGGTGTGAAAAAGTGTTTGCCTCCTTCCTCATTTCCTGTTTTTTTGCATGTTTGTCACACTTAAGTGTTTCGGAACATCAAACCAATTTAAACAATAGTCAAGGACAACACAAGTAAACACAAAATGCAATTTGTAAATGAAGGTGTTTATTATTAAAGGTGAAAAAAAATCCAAACCATCATGGCCCTGTGTGAAAAAGTGATTGCCCCCTAAACCTAATAACTGGTTGGGCCACCCTTAGCAGCAACAACTGCAACCAAGCGTTTGCGATAACTTGCAATGAGGCTTTTACAGCGTTCTGGAGGAATTTTGGCCCACTCATCTTTGCAGAATTGTCCTAATTCAGTTACATTAGAGGGTTTTCGAGCATGAACGGCCTTTTTAAGGTCATACCACAACATCTCAATAGGATTCAGGTCAGGACTTTGGCTAGGCCACTCCAAAGTCTTCATTTTGTTTTTCTTCAGCCATTCAGTGGTGGACTTGCTGGTGTGTTTAGGATCATTGTCCTGCTGCAGAACCCAAGTTCGTTTCAGCTCGAGTACACGAACAGATGGTCGGACATTCTCCTTCAGGATCTCTTGGTAGACAGCAGAATTCATAGTTCCATTTATCACAGCAAGTCTTCCAGGTCCTGACGCAGCAAAACAGCCCCAGACCATCACACTACCACCACCATATTTTACTGTTGGTATAATGTTCTGTTTCTGAAATGCAGTGTTCCTTTTACGCCAGATGTAATGGGACACACACCTTCCAAAGAGTTCCACTTTTGTCTCATCGGTCCACAGAATGTTTTCCCAAAAGTCTTGGGGATCATCAAGATGTGTTTTGGAAAAATTGAGACGAGCTTTAATGTTCTTTTTGCTCAGCAGTGGTTTTCTCCTTGGAACTCTGCCATGCAGGCCATTTTTGCCCAGTCTTTTTCTGATGGTGGAGGCATGAACGCTGACCTTAACTGAGGCAAGTGAGGCCTGCAGTTCTTTGGACGTTGTTGTGGGGTCTTTTGTGACCTCTTGGATGAGTCGTCGCTGCGCTCTTGGGGTAATTTTGGGCGGCCGGCCACTCCTGGGAAGGTTCACCACTGTTCCATGTCTTCGCCATTTGTGGATAATGGCTCTCACTGTGGTTCGCTGGATTCCCAAAGCTTTGGAAATGGCTTTATAACACTTTACAGACTGATATATCTCAATTACTTTCTTTCTCAATTGTTCCTGAATTTCTTTGGATCTCGGCATGATGTGTAGCTTTTAAGGATCTTCTGGTGGACCTTACTGTGTCAGGCAGCTCCTATTTAAGTGATGTCTTGATTGAGAACAGGTGTGGCAATAATCAGGCCTGGGTGTGGCTAGAGAAATTGAACTCAGGTGTGAAAAACCACAGTTATAGTATGTTTTAACAAGGGGGGCAATCACTTTTTCACACAGGGCCATGATGGTTTGGATTTTTTTTCACCTTTAATAATAAACACCTTCATTTACAAATTGCATTTTGTGTTTACTTGTGTTGTCCTTGACTATTGTTTAAATTGGTTTGATGTTCCGAAACACTTAAGTGTGACAAACATGCAAAAAAACAGGAAATGAGGAAGGGGGCAAACACTTTTTCACACCACTGTACACATACATATACACACATATATATATATATATATATATACACACACATATATATACACACATATATATACACACATGTAACTTCATATTTGTGAGCAGGGCTGCTACAATGGAAAAAAACATCATAAATGACAATTATTTTGGTCAATATTAAAATCACAATTATTTAAACACAAATACTCTTTACTTTGTAAACACTGCATTTATTGCACTTAAAGAACAGTGAATACTTTAAAATCTAGTGCATTTCTGCAATCTCTTGAAAATAATTACTAAATTTACAATTAAAATAGAATATATAAAAAATATAAATACAATATTAAAAAACAAATAAATTGCAATATAACTACATTATAAATGAAACAAATAATAGATTAAAAAAATAGAAGGTAATGCCAGTTATCACGACTAATGATACTAAGAAATTTAGACCAAATATATTTGCTCACATTTTAGTGCTGCATACTGACAGATCCTGTACATGTATTCAAAAGGTTTGGTATTAACATTGGTGGGGACATAAGTCCAATCAGTTTCCGGGGGGCAGGGCAATCGGGGTCCGGTGTGGTGCTAATTACACCTGCGGAGGAAATATTGGTAGGGGTATCTCCTTACCGTCTTTTGCTAATCATGCCCCGTTATTGGTAGGAACATAATGGACATCATTTGATATTTCTCGCGGAGGTGCAGGTCAGGTTATGGCTTAGATTTCCCACTCAATAATTAATACACAATGCACCTGCACAAGTGTAAGTGCCTGCAACGTCGCTGGCCACTTACATAGGTTACGCTGTACGGCCCACAAAGACACAAGGCTGCAGAACGTAATGTCAAAAAATAATTTTAATAATCTTTTTTTTGTTGATTACACTAGGGCTAGGCGATATATCGAGTTTACGAAATATAAAATTTTCATATGCGATAAAAGATGCGACAATATCATTTATATCGATATAGTCTATGTTGTGTTACAATCATACTTGTAGATCCACCAGTTCACCTTTCTCTTCTCCCAGTTTGTCTCTGCACAACTTCACACTGCCCTGCCTCTCTCCCTCACCGCTTCACCCGTAAATCACGCAGGAAGCGACAGCATGACAGTGTTGCCAACTTAGCGATTTTGTCGCTAGATTTAGCGGCTTTTCAGATCCACTTGGCAACATTTTTTCCAAAAAGCGGCTAGTGACAAATTTAGCGACTTCTTCCAGTGACGTCAGCAACTTTTGGAAACCTGAAATCCTCCGCTGTCACCCTGTTTTGTATACATACAGCCTTCGTACTGCGTCCATTCATACGCTTTGGCATCACCAGGACCCCCAAGGGTCCCTGGCTGCAGGCAAGTTGCCATACCGCAACTCCGTAGTAGAAGTTGATGTGTACCGTAAGTCACGTGACCTTAATAGCAGAAGTGGGTCTTTTTCATGTGCTTGCGTTGAGCGGGTGGGCCCACTGCTGTGATGCGTCAGCGCATATGTCTATGGGTTTACTGAGCTGGCTAGAACCCTGCTGACTGAAGGATGGAATTTTGTTCAGTCTGTTTACATGATTTTTTATTTGCACAGAGTACGAGATGTAAAGGAGTACTTTCCAGTGAAGTAGACCTCACCAAGCTGGCTTTTAAAAAAAAAAAAAAAAAGGTCAGCCTTTTGCCATTTTGCTCTGTATCTTTTCTGTTTACAGAAAAGCTGAGTCTTTTTTTTTAATATATATATATATATATATATATATATATATATATATATATATATATATATATATATATATATAATTATTCCTTTTAGAAAAAAGAAAAAAATTTATTTGAGGAGCATTATTTAAATATGCCAATGTACATCTACACCTGAATGTTAATAAAAGTGCCTGTGTGATATCTGGGACATGCAACTTTGACTCAGAAGTGCCATTTTTCTTCATACTTTTTGGGAAGAAAAAAAAATTGATATACACATCGTATATCGCCATTCAGCTAAAAAAATAATCGAGATATTACTTTTGGTCCATATTGTCCAGCCCTAGATTACACTGTTTTTGTAATTGTTTGGAGCCAAAATCGAAATCAAATTTTGATTAATAGCACAGCCCTACTTGCGAGTAATTTCAAACTGAACTTCTGTTATTACTGCAGCCCCCCCACACTTTGGGAACCACTATGTTAAAGAATAAACCCTACCCAGGGAAATGGCAGTGGAGAACTGCACGCAGTCCCAGGTGTAGTTACACTTTAAAACTCACAATGCCCTCTGCAACAATTGTTGTGTAAAATGCAAAACTGGCCATACTAACACTTGATCAAACACAAAATGCATCTAAAAGCTGAAGAGTGTACTGTATTTGATACCCAAAATCACCAAAGGACCTGCAGCCAACATTAACACATTTGTCACCAACATAAAAAGTTGAACCCATGGATGATGATGAAACATCTAGTAATCAGAAGGTTAGTGGTGCTCCAGTCTGCTTACCAAAGTATCCTTGGGGATTATACTGAACCCCAAGTTGCTCCTGATGCACAACTGTTAGAAAAGCACTTGTGCTTGTATGAATGTGTGTGAATGAGTGAATGAAGACATGTTGTATAAAGCGCTTTGAGTCAGCAGAAAAGCACTGTATAAGAAGCAGTCCATTTAAATATTGACTGCTTCATCTGGTAATTAGTGAGATAAAACTGTTTACAGTAAACAGTCTGTGGGATAATGTGTCCAAAACCCTGATTTGTGACCATAACCAAGAGTAGCCTCTTGGAAATCAACCAAGGCAGCTGGGAGCGCTGTAGTGCGCAAAATCTTGTAAATAAGTAATACATTTTTTTAACTGATAAACTATGGAGCTATTTTGTGAAATAAAATTTTGAATTTATTTCAAAACAAGTACTAAAAAAGGTATAATTGGGGAGTGGTAGCATCAGTTCACTCTGATCGCCTGCCCCGAACCTGCAGACCCACACAACTATCTGTTGTCTGTTGACACTGCTAAAATACAATTTTCTTTAATTTTTTTTTTTAGTAAAATAAATGTATATATTTGGTTATTTACAAACCTTAATAGTGTTCATAAAGTGATTAGCAAGAACAATATTAAAGAGCTGTTACTGATAGGTACTTGGTACTGTGGTTATCAGTAAAATTACTGTTCACTGTTTAAGTAAACACTGAACAAATGCTCTGATCAAATGCTGATTATTAACTTTTTACAGTTGTGAAAGAAATATCCTATATTTATATAAACTAATACCACAGTATATTTACATTCTGTAAAAAAATTTAATTTAGTACAAGTAAAAATGAATTTCTTATATTAATCTAATTCTGCTAAAGGTTTAAAACATTAAATGGAGTTCAAAGTAAAATATTTGCTTTTTTATATATAAATAAATCAAAAATCACTATGAAAGAGTTGATCTGTGCTATACCTCAGTAACTTGCTTTCTTGAGGATTTGTTGACTTTTTGGATAAGGGAAGTTTGCCAATTTATCTATAGCTCTTATTTCTACTGTGCACAGGTGGATGTGCTGATTTATCACTGGCTTCACTTCCATACTGGGAAGGAAAAAAAAAAATCTTAAAAGCTGAAGAATTCTAAGGCACGTTTTGAAGCTCTCAGTTAGTCATGTATGTGCAATTACATATGTTTGCTGCACACTGAGCAACTTTTTGTTACCAGGTTTAAGTGTCCAAAACACTTTCTTTCCTGATCCATGTTTTTGTTTTGTTTTTTGGAAAGGTGAAATAAAGCCAACTGAGCAACTTTAGCAGTTGCCATGTCATTTGTTGGGACACTTTTTTGGCTTTAGTGAAGACAACAACAACAACAAAAAAAAACATTTTAGCAAAAGTACTACCACTAATCTGTTCCAATGGTTTGAGTACAATCATATTGCCAAAATACATATTCCACTTGTAGTAGAAGAACATATTTAGTGGTTGAGCATATTTAGAGTATAAACTTCGTGCACTATGAGGGCAAGGACAAAAAATAAACTAGATGGATGATATACATTATATAATAATAACAATAATAATAATAAATCATACTCAATATCAAAGTAAAATGTTCAATTAATTGTGACTTTGATTTGAGATCATATTTCCCAGCCCTAGACTGATATCATAATCCAAGTATAGTGATTTCTATTGGTCATAGTTTCTTAACCACAATTGAAGTGGCTGTTCCATTCTGATACCAGCTGTAGTCTGCTATGCCTGCTAGAGCAGAAGAGCTGGAAATTGAAGAGTGCTCCCTTGGTCTTGTTCTTTGCTGCCCTACCATGATATGATGTGAAAAGTGGATGAATTAAATTTTTAGTAGTGCACACTTTTCTTACTGCTGTGAGCCACATAAAATGTTATCAAGGGAGCCCATTGGCTTACGGGCCAAGCTTTGTGTATCCTGTCAATAGCCAGTGGGTTGCCAGACTGAATTAAAAGAAACTCAAATGAAGATACTTGAGACTGCCACTTTAAACTATTCAGTGATACTCATGCCCTGTAAGAACATCTCTATTCATCATCTTCTCCCACTCTTTAGTAGTTGCTTTTTTGAATTCATCACCAGTTACTAGTTTTTGTCTGGACATGTATCTTCTAAGCATCAATCCTCCCAGCTGAGCAGCATATTTAGTGTTAAGCCAAATTTATAATTTCCATGTCTGCATAGGCACTGCTGCAGTAGAAGCTTATGTGGATCTGTACAGGAATACTGTGAATGCCTGAATTTGTTTACAGCAAATGTTGCAAAACAAGTCTTTTTCTCATGCTGTATCAGAGGTACAGTTTTACTCAAATTCTTTGTTTTTCTGAAACAGTATTACACTGGCCTGAGGTTCTAAGTGGCTGTTTCCAAACCATGTATCCTGCCCAGCCCATATATGCCACACAGAGCAGACTTGCCTTCTGTATAAGTACTGCAATCTATACTGGCCATGTAATGGTTCACACACAATTTCTCCCTGAACGTTTTTTTTATTAAGGCTTCTTTATTTTAGACTTTAATAAGTCTTTTGCACATGTTTTGCTTGACTGTGTATTGTGAGGTTCCTACTGTTAAACACTGACTTCACTGCAATATCTTTCCTTATTAATCCAGTCCACTCAATGGTGGCTGCGTGGCCAGTGTGGACAAGGACAAAGTTAAGTGGCTGGTGAAGAAATCTGATAAAGTACAATGCTTTCTATACACACTTAACTTGGGTGGGCTGCTCAGGTATATGTAAAGACTACCCAAATGTAAATGGCGACTCATTTTAGCAATTTTCTTTTTAAACCACATTCAAGAACATCATGATTGCAGTGTTGAGCATAACATTTTTTTCTTTACGACCCTACACCCAGACATAGATAGATAAGGAAATTAGGGCATCCAGCAGCATAATACGCACAATAAATAGATTACAAACAACAGAGGTATAAATTATACAAACTATATTAACAATACAGACTAAAACTATACTAGTAAAGTGGTAATGATGATTGTATGTTACCGTCCCCCCAAGTAACGCATTAAGTAGTCTGATGGCACTAGGAAAAATGATTTAGTAGACTAGTAGTCTTTTACTGAGTAGGGCTGCAATGATTCATTGACTACAAAAATTTGTTGATGTGGAATTTCAGCATCAAAGCGTTGGACTTTTAAACCCATCCATTCATTTTGTTCCATTTATCGTGTGATTTTGTAATTGCAATACACTACAGGAAGCTATGGGGGCAGTACTGCCTCCATTGTCTGCCAATAGAAACAATACTAATGAAGAAGAAACTAACAGAACAGGGTAACGATAGTGGAACAGAGAGGAGGGTGGAGAAAATGAAAGAAAATGGAGACAGACTGTCAAAGGTGTGGAAGCACTTCACAGAAAACAAATATAAGTTGAATGTGGGCTGTGCAAAGCAGAGCTTTCCTTCCACGGCAGCATCACTGCAATGCTGAGCGTTTAAAACACCGGTGCCCTAGTGCTGTGACATCAGCTCTGGATAGGTACGTTAGTGTGTCACTGATACCCGTTAATGTTTGTGCAGTAATGTTTCTGTTAGTTTACCTGTCGGAAACGAGCTCTCATGGATGATGTTTGCCAAGCGCCGCCATTTCAGTTATGCTAGCTAACGAGTGTAGGACAATAGGAGCAGCTACATTTTTTCCTATTTTTTTTCTCACATTAATATCAGCGTTGATTCTGAATAGTAGACTTCTGTATGAACTGAATCATCTGTAAACTTTTCAGCTGTTTTGGACGGAAAAATCTTTGATTTAATTTTAAGTCTTTTTTGCACTTTTGGACAGAGGCCAATTTGATTCATTTGCACATTATACTTTCATTTAAAAATAAAAATTGCATTCACTTTGATATGCATTGTTTATTTGACATTTATTGTGATGGTCACATTAATGTTAAAACACACTGGAATAGTTTCAAACACATTTTTATGGGTCATTATTTTAATTGTGATAAGAGACATTTGCTAATCGTTGACTAATTGACTAATCGACTAATTGATAAAAATTGACAGATTAATCAACTACCAAAATACTCTTTAGCTGCAATCCTATTACTGAGCCCATGTATATTTTACTAGCCTATGAAAAAAGAAATAAGCCAATTTTAATTGCTTTGGCAATCTCATAATACCACCACTGGACTATTGCGAAGCAATATGACAAACATAGGAGAGAAAGAGAGAGGGAGTCAGCTGCTGCCACCCTTGTCCAACTTTACAAAAAAGTACACCAAATGTAAGGATTGGGCAGCTTTTTTTACTTAAGTTCAGTAATTAGCAATACTGCAGTTAATGCTGGAAAAATGTTTTCTTTCACTCCACCTTGGTTCATTGGTTTGGTCACAACACTGACCCTTTGCTGTCCACTGTGAAGGCCACAAAAGAGGGGATGCAGCTCAACAATAAACTAACTCAAGACAGTGTTAACATCAATACTTTATCAACAGTTTAATTAACACAAATCAAAGATACTTGGGCTGAATCTTAAATATGTTTTACTTGTGTGGTTTAAAGGTTTTACAGTCCACATTTGTCCATTTTTAGTTACAAATGTGAGTGAAATGATCTCACTGTCAAGTCCAGCATGGTCGACATCGCCTTCCTACTGTGTTTTCCATAAACCTAACACATGCTTTCTTTCAGGAACTTCCTTTAATGTGGAAATACTGACTTGTTAGTGTGAGGGTTCGCGTCGGCCAATTCGAAACACCATAGCTGGACTAGTGGCTGAGGAATAAACTTGTACAAATACACTTTTGCATACAAGTCCATAGGTTATGCCGAATCTTACACTGATTTACCAGCAGACAAGCCCTAACCAGTAACATCCATTTCCTTGTCATGCTGGCTAACTGGCCAAGCTGGTATTAAGGTGGTTCTAAGGTCTACTACCAAAGACATCTCCCTTGTCTTGGACTGCAGCTGGAAACCACAGTCCTCCTGCTGTGAAAAAGAAAAAAAAAAGGCTGCAAACTGCAGTGATAATTTCATGAGAACTGGCTCATTCATGTTCTACAATGCTGAGCTCAAAGACTATTGTCACTAGCTACAAGGCCAAAACACCACACTTTTTTGTCCATCTGCAAAATGAGATTTGAGGGAACTGATTATATAATTCACTAAAATGAGCCTAGCTCCTTTCACTCAAAATCTGACTGAGCTCAAGTACTCAGTTCTATACTGAAACCACATACCTGATAGTATCAACCTCAAACACCTTTGGTCACTAACAGTTACTACACATCTGTATAATGTAATGAGACATAGTTCCAAATTTAACATGTGCTCTTAACAAACTGGATTGTATATAAAGTCAGTGCTATCAGTGCCTAAATTCTGCAGTCAGTGTGGCCTGAAATTATTTAAATTATTAGCAGGGCACTTTCAGTGACTCAGAAGAGATCTCACTTTGATATACACCACCTTTCGCTGCTGGTCTGTGGCAATTCTACATTCCACTCCAAAAGCCTCAAAAAGATGATCGTCCAACACCAGACTCCACAAGAACTACAACCCTTTTGTAAAAATGTTGAGACAGCAAGTTAGGAATGTTATCTCTGAGATAAAACCTGAAGACATTGTCTCTTTAAACACTGCACAATAAGATGTGATCAGAAGTTGTCGGATAAGGAGGATTTTCTGCAACAAGCAAACGCTCAAAGGTGAAGAGGAGAACTTTACTTGGGGCATCTGAGGTTAGGATCCGGTGACTACAAGGCAGTCACGACCACCACGGGCGCAGCTGAAAACATGCTAGCGTTAGCTTTTGTTGACTCAAGCTTGGGCACAAAGCAGTTGCATCCAGCTAACGACTGCTAGCTTGTTGTGCTCAACTCTGTCGCCTTTTCTTCAGCGACCAAAGACAAAAGTAACATTGACATCGACTAAATGTAGCAGAAATTGCGAAAAAGAAACGAAACCATTTATCACCGTTAACAGCCGGAGGCGGACTGGACCTGGCTTTAGGAACGTTATCCTATAAGACAACTTTGAAAGAGAGGGCCACATATAGCAAACAGGTTACCTATGGTTGCAGTTTGTTGGCCAACTCATCATACTTGCACTAACGCCTACGCCAGAACACTGAATAATGCTTCACCCCTTTGTTGTCCCAGTGCTAGTGTTTTAAACATGTCCGTTGATGAAGGCAAACTTAACATAACACTCCCCTTACAGCCAGTTTCACACCGGGTGCAAGGCAACGGAGAGCATTTGTGCCCAATACACACACACACAAAGGCTCGGTCTATTCAATGAAACGGAACTATTCTAGGGAACTACAATGATGCACAAAAAAGTGAAAACGATAGGTTACACAACGACCCAGGCTCTGATTTTTTTCCTTTTAGCTACCAACCAGCGTTACTTGTGTGTACTCGTATTGAGTAATGCAGTAAAAACCTAAGTATCTGCTTATACAGCAACCATGAAATGTTCTATTCAATGTTCCGTTCCGTTGAATAGTCTGAGTCATGAAAGCCAAGGCGGCGACAAACCCCCAACATTAGACCAGAGGAAGATAATGTTGGCTCAGCCTCACATGAAAAGATAAAATTCCCAACAAATTGAGCTTGCACGGAGAAAAAAAGCAAAAGAGATAAATGTAGCTTACCTTCCAGCCCTATGAATAGAGAGTTATCCTCTTCATTTCCAAAATAAGGGGGATGAAACGTCGCACTTATCACCCAGCTAACTAGCAAGCTAATGGAGCTAGCTAGCCTCTCTCCAATGAAGCAACACTGCAGTTCTCAAAAATGCATAACGCATATCATTATATTCCAGCGCTGCAATGTTATTCCCAACTTTGCCCATTTGATGGAGAAGCGGACAATGTAAATCCAACAAAAAACAGCTTCATTGGCGCACGCATCTGCGGGGATCACTTTCCTTTCTCCAATGACAGCTGTCGTCGCACGAGTTCGGCTTGTATAGCTAGTTGGTGTTAGCCACCCAAGTCTACAGCCGATAATTCTACCATTAACGTGTAAACAAATCGTCCCCGAAATCCAAGCGGCTGCAAAAGTCAACGCTCAGTGAGCCAAACTTTAAGTGGGAATCCTCGGGAGGAAAGTGTAGCGACCCGCAAAGCAAAGGAGGAAAAAAAAAAGAAAAACGCTGGATGCCGACCGCTGGGGGTTGGCAACTGGTTCTATTTTCTTCAGCTGCGACAAGCTGCGGGACCAAGCGGCCAGTTTAGGAGAGACTCTCAGTCAGCCTGCCACGCAGTAGCAACCGCCTCCAAAGACATGTAAAAACAAACAATAGCTTGCCAAAAACAACATTCCGCCTGCCGCGCTGACCGAGCGGCAAAAGGAGTATGAAACAGCACAAAATTAAGTTGAAGATGACGCTTCGAGGTGCTCTGTAACGGTGGCCATATCTAATGATAAGTGGCACCGAAGCACAGCCCCCTCTAGGCTCCTCAAAAAACTAGATCCTCATCTCCCCCCTCCTCTCCACACCAGCACAACTACGGCGCACAAATCTTTCTGAATCGACGCAGCTCGCCGAAAAAGGGATATTTCACGAGTGTGAGGCGTGTTTCAAAAGATCGATGGGAAGACGTGATGAAAAATACCAAGCAAACCATTTTACAATTTCTTCAAAATACTCTCTGACCCTGCGGAGGGATATAAGCATTTAGTAAATAAAATAATGGCTAGGGAGGGCCAGAAAAGATGGATCCTGGATTTCCGCTGGGTTTGGAAGTGGAGTTGCGATAAAAGCCATTGGTGCTTGAGCTCATACAAAATCTTTGCCAGCTGTAGCTACAGTGAATCCAACAGTCGGAAGGCTTCTTCATAACAGGGGGAAAATACAAAAAAAAAATTGAATAACTTTAATACGCCATGGTACTAGTGGTTTAGGTTGGGTGCAAATGGACCTCAGCTGCTCCCCTATGACGGCGTCTCCTCTCCTGCTTTAAGCCTCCCCCTACACACGCACACACACCCGCCCAGTATACTGATTTAAGCGTTGCATTATGTGTTAGATAAAGGTACTCAGCAAACCGGTCGACCCACCGTACATGCAGGGGTTAACTTTCGGAAAAGGCCCTAGGGGTCGGCTTTCAGCGGCTGTACATAATATGTAATACAGGCAGAGACTGTTGCGTATTTACTTAGATTTTGCTTTCGATTTTAAGGCTCACTTAGTTCCACCTTACCAGAGTTTCTTCGAGTGGAGCCCCTTCAGAAAATTAACTGAAAATAAACGTAGCCCTTTTCCTTTAAATGGTAAACCTTGGCACCTCCTGCCTAAACTGAGAGCCCCCCTGCTGGCTAATCTAACACATGCTTCCCCCCCCCCTCTTTTTTTTTTTAAATGGTAGCAATCATTTGGACACAGTTCAAATAAACAGCTAAAATAAATAAATAAATAAATGGTTAATTGACGAATTAAAGCAAGCACTTGAAAAAAGCAGAGAGACATAATGAATGCAGAGGCTTGCATAGCAGACGGGGTTACTGTGCATAATACAGATAAGTACAATGGTGTTTGCAGCAATTAAATCTTGACTCCACTGAATATTAGTGGGAGTATTTTTATGTTTGAGAAACCATTAGCACTGGTATCAACACAGCAAATGAGGGAGTATTCTTGGGAAGAATGGTGTTCGTCCTTACAGTAGAATTACAGAGACTAAAGAGACAATGCAAAGCAGCACAGAAGCTGTTTCTGAAGGCTTCTCCTTTACATAATCATTCATTAGTTTGTTTACTCTCAATAGTCAGCTCTAGGCTACCGAGACAGAAATCTAGGATAATTTGTCTAACACAATAGAAGCTGTGTGTTATAATGCGAATGGGCTACCACGCATACAAGAGACCACTAAACAAAGCAACTTAAAAATCTGATAATGTTAACAAAACAACAAGCAAATATAATTAAGAATAGAGGGCAGGTGGAAGCAACCTAAATATCTACAATATAGAGTGGAAGGGAGGATAGATTTGAAAAAAATTTAAGATACATGATAGGCTTGTAGTAGTGAATATATGGTTATTTGGACCTTAAGCAGCAATTCCTTCAAATACAGACTTAATATAATTTCTAAGCATTAAAAAGATAAGCCAGTTTAATTTTTTTTAAATATATATTTATTTTTAAACATGGCATTAACTAATTTATGATCAGCTTTTTGTTCATTGATCCCATTTACCAAGATGGACCTTTGGGTGCAGGAGCAGAAAACGCAGTGTAACCTAATTCTTTTTTTTTTTTTTTTTTTTAATGAAACTGTTGTCAGTCAGATGCTTTCCAGATGTTATTGCATGGTGGATCAAAATCTGATGGTACATGTCTTTGTTCATAATTCCAATAATTTTGACAAGATCCCCAGCACCACTGGCTGAAATACAGCCACCGTGTAGGCTGTAGACAGTCATTGTACACTGTACACGTTCATGGCAACTTGAACCAAAATTTTCAAACTGGAATTCATCACTCCATAAGACCTGTTGCCCCTGTTTTCCAGTCTAGTTCCTGTGTTGCCAATATGTCAAGTATTTGGCTAACAGCTCTCTAGGAATCACCTTGTTGGTGCAAATATACTATTTTATATCTGTCCAACTGTGTTATCTTTGGGATTTTTCATTGATTCAACTGAAGAAATTGAAACAAATTCTGTATTTTTGTGGCAGGCTAGTAGTAACAAAGTGCCTAAAATTGCTTCTTTGCTAAGTTGTCTGTTAAGTTTAGATGCAACAGTGGTTCATCTCTTCATCAAGGTGTCTTTTTTATGCTGTTAGCCCCATCACAAGGCTAACAAACAACCATTCATTTATACATAGTCCTCCTTTTTCAGAGGCTCAAAGGTGATTGGACAAACTAACATAATTTTAAATCGAATACTTGGATTTTTATAGTTGGATTTTAGTCAATAACTGCCTGAAGTGTAAAACCCATGGATATTGCCAAATGTTGTGTTTCCTCCCCTGAGATGCTAGGTCTTCACTGCAGCCGCCTTCAGTTGCTGCTTGTTTGAGTCTTTCAGTTTTGTCTGCAGTAACTGAAAAGCTGCTCTGTTGGGTTGAGATCAGATGACTGACTTGGCCATTGAAGAATATCCCATTTCTTTGCCTCAAGAAACTCTTGGGTTGCTTTCGCAGTGTGCTTCGTGTCAGTATCCATTTGCACCGTGAAGCAGTGTCTGATCAGTTTTGCAGCATTTGGCTGAATCTGAGCAGAGGCCACAGCCCTGTACACGTCACAATTCATCCTGCTACTTCTAACAACAGTCACATCATCAATAAACACCACTGACCCCGTTTCACTGGCAGCTGTACATGCCCATGGCATAACATTGGCCCCAAGATGTTTGACCATTGAGACACGTGTGGTATGCTTTAGATCATAAAATCTTCCTTTCACTCTCCCTAATTTTCTTTCTCCATCATTTTGGCACTAGCTGTTTTTGGTTTCATCTGTTCAAATAACTTTTCTTTTCTTTTTTTTCCAGAACCAGGCAGGTGTTGCTGAGTTTGGACCAAGCATTATGAAATCAAATTCTTGGTCAGCAGTATTTCCTGACAAACAGGTAAGGATGAGACACTGCACTCAATCGTATCATTTTCTAAAATATGACCTTTGCGTGGGTGTACGTTCACACCGTTAACCACCCATTGACCTAATTACCTTGAAAGCACAAAGCTCCTGTTTAGTGTTGTAGTGCTGATACTCTTGTTGGCCTAATTCCTACATTTGCAAACCCAACACTGACTGATCCACAGAGACTCAAGACTGTAATTACTATAAAGCGACTCTATACTTAATGCTGTTTTGAAATGACTGATTTCCTAAACTTCGACTGTAATAATGGCAGTAAAAATGTAAAGAAATCAATTTTTTATGTCAAAAACACATACAGTTTAACTAATCATACCACTAAAAGTACACACATTTTTTTTTTAGTATTACTAACACTGGCTCTCTTTCAGTGCAATAGTGTGTCAGCACAAACAAAAGCAGCACCCTGAACTATTTATTTTATTATTTACACCTGTGGTTATTTGTGCCATGACATGTCAATATGTCTTTCACAAATATGCCTGATGCAACAACAACAACAACAAAAAACCTTTGAGCTCTTTTGTGTAAAAATACAACATGAAAGCCTCTAAACAGACACATTACAAAAAATATCTTTCTTAATATTTGCTGTTCTATAAACATCAGCCATTTACACAATGAAGAATCTTTTTTCCCACCATATGAAACATATAATCTATAACTATTCTTAAAGATTCAACAAGCATGTAATTTAATTTGCAAAGCTTAGACATGGTAGAAATATTCCAAAAAAAAACAAAAAAACAAACTCATTAGTTTGGGATAAAGAAGTATTTTGGTGTATTACAGACAGAGGGCAGCATGGCTCCACTCTTTCCTACAAAGCTGGAAACAGTAATGAGATCAAATTGCCCATTGCAATTCGACATGAAAAATGCATCCTGACTGTTTTATTCCTACCTATCCAGTATCTTGTTTATGTTTCTTATGCCATTGTTTATCTGGTTTTTCAAGTAGTACATTACCTCTAGTTTGTGGAGTTTAATGAGGGGCATCCTGTCCATTAATTTACAAGATTTTTAATGACAAAATACAACACACATATTTGTGTGGCATCTTTACAAAGTATTGCCTTTGATGGTTAATGCATGGTAACCAGTGGCTAGGTATACCCATTTAAACAAAGTTCACCTACATACCCACTTCCTCATTTTGTAATTGAATTCAGTGTGGGTTTATATAATTGTTAGCAGATAAATGTGCTTTAATGCAAGAAGTCACATCAGCAACACAAAGCATAATTTCATGCCGTATGGATAAATACTCAAGGAGCTCTTTTCTGGTTGTTGAGCTTAATTGGTGCCCTTTGGCTATCAGCAATAAGGACTAATTTTCAAGAGAATACTGTGACTGCAAGATATAATAGGCTTTTTTAGGCTATTCAGCCTTCATATTGCTAGCCTTGCAAGTCATCATGTGGGTACAAAGTCTTGCAGTGTGTGTGTGTGTGTGTGTGTTTTCATACTGTTCCTGTGAAATAATAGCCTATTTATGTCAGTGGCTATTTTCAATATACATGCTATATGTGCAATTTACTGACCATTATATGCAAACTTTTATGTGACGTGAACTACCATGTAGGACAACCCATGTGTATAAAAAAGACACCATCAGTGAAAAACATAATCCACATAAACTCAGCAATAAAAAAAAACAAAAAAACAGGTCACCATGATTATTTTGCTACTGCAACTAGGAAAGAAAAACCTGCTGATAATATCAGAATTTCAGATAACGACCATTCTGCTTTCTAGTTTTGTTGTATATTTCTTTTAGGAGTCTTTTAGAGACAAAGCACCAGTGCTGCCTGAGGTAGAGCAGGAGGCAGCTGCAGAGTAACAGGACAGACAGCTACCAGGTGAGCAGATGGATCATATTAATATAATAGAAGGGAGAAGAAACATGAAACCATATGCTGGCTGTGCGCTTTGTCTGCAGAAGAACAGGTATTGTTAAATCAAGCCCACAATAGTTCACTGCACAGCTAGATAATTATTTCCTATAGCTACACGCAGAATATATTTCAAAACCCTAGTAAAAAAAAATTCAACTCAGCGTGAGTGCTGAAAACCACAAAGAGTACACACGCTTCAGAAGGATCTGGATAGGGAATCTGTTTTAATCTCTAATTTCAAAGAGATATAATATTTCACAGATAAATTTGCATCATAATTTCCTCTGATAACTTGGTGTCAAAGCCTAGTGTGGAATGACTTCTACCTTACAAGAAAGAAGACTTTCATTACAGTCTAATTAAAGAACAAAGAAGTCTGCTTTTAAGAAGTTATAGAAAGAATTTGTTTTACTGGCGACGTTAAACAGGCAGAATTGTTAATGTAGATATGAGAGGGAGTGGGAAAGAATTAATCTAGCTCTTCTTTTAGACATATCTCAGAAATCAAGTCTTTGGTCTTGACCAGCTTTGAATAAAGTGGAAAGACATGCTAACTGAAAGTTTTAGGTCTCAGTGATATTAGAAAGTGTACCAACTGTGCTCGGATGCTTAGTTTAGACACTGAAAAGCTGCAAAAGAAGTCAGAATGAACTGATTAATTCATCAATGATTGATGAAGGGACAAACCTTCATGTCATCCCTAAAAAAACAGCTTTATACCACATCTGCATTCTCTGATTTTGTGTGACTTTCAATCATAAGGTCAGGTTGACCTTTATTAGTCCTTTTGAACCATAAGGGAAATTGATTGCACCGGAGAATTATATGTGAACTGATAAAATATGGGAAAATTAATCCCTGCTTTGCAGAAAAAAATATTAAATTGAGGCAAAGGGGATTTGATATTCGTCTGACTTTTGCAAAAGCTTTAATGTATAAAGTCTTCTGAGTGCAGTCCCTACTTGATGAACAATTCTATTGCCCATGGCTGGAGGAGCTAATTAGAATCTATTTATAATCAGAGGGGAATATATCCAAAGAGCTAAGAGAGAGAGAGGATAGAGAAAAAAAGAAGGGGCTAAAAGGGGGGATGGTTGTGTCATAAAATCAGTCTGCATGCTGTGATATCTGAAACTTAGATGTTCACATCCAAGGAGCCAGACAAAACCAAATTAGCAGGTCATCGCAGACGAGACAGAGTTTGCCTCTTTTCTTCTTGGAGGAGCGGAGCACCAGTTTATGGGACTTACTTCAGGAACACAAGTGAATAAGTAGACGATGAAGTGTTTGATCATTTTAAAGTTTCAAGCTTTGGAACTTTTCGTAACAGCTTTCAGTAGTATTATGCAAAGGTCTCATGAGGACATATAAAGAGAAAGATCAGGACATTTGGACAAGCGAAAGAGAGCCAAGACACAAAATGAACTGGAATTATGATTAAACTATTATAAGTATACTATACTAAGAAAATAGTGTTTTGCACATTAAACAAAACTTCATTTGCTCTCTGCCTTCATTTTCACTTTTCAGCTGTGCCATCAAACATTCCAACACTCTCTGCTTCCCCGCTTTTTGCAGAAATGTGTCTCTGCTGTCGGTGCTCTGCAGCTAGCCGCTTATGTTTATGCAATGATAAAACTGAGAGCAGCTGCACATCATTGAATTCAATGTGGATTACCCAGCATCCACTTACATGAGACCATTAACAGTCTGACCAGACTTGTGAAACGTTAAAACATCACACGCACATGGGAAAAGCACGACACACACACACACAAGGGCAACAGGTCGATATTATGATTCCCCCCCCATTATATGAATTGTTTAAGTCACCTAAGTTGGATAAACTGAAGAGGATGGATGGATGGATGGATGGATGGACATGGTGCATTATCCTGCTGGAAGCAGCCATCAGAAGATGGGTACACTGCTGCCATAAAGTGATGGACATGGTCAGCAACAATAACCAGGCAGGCTGTGGTGTTTCAATGACGCTCATTTGGTACTAAGAAGCCCAAAGTGTGCCAAGAAAACATCCCCCACATCATTATACCACCACCAGCCTGAACCATTGATACAAGGCATGTTTTCATGTTATTTATGCCAAATTCTGACTATCCAAATGCTGCAGCAGCAACACTGATCAGACCAGGTCTAATGGAAAATTTTAAAGATTCTGCCCTTCTCTATGTGACGATGATGTGGCTGAATGGAAGGCTCCATTTGTCTTTATATAATCCTCTATTATAAGATCTACTCGTCCGTACAAGTTATCTTTTGCATGGAATGTTCTGATTGTATTCTGTGTCCGTGGCGGGTAGATAACGTGTTTCTATATATGATTCTATGCTTGTTGTTATTTTTTTGTCAAATACCATGCAGACTGCTGCTGTATTCTGGATTGTTGTTTGACTCCTTTGGAAAGGCAAACTGAAATCTCACAATGTAGATTCATGTATTTCAGATTTCCGTAGTTTTTCCAGTCTTCTATTGTCCAACTTTGGTGAGTCCCTGCAAAGTGTAGCCTCAGTTTCCTGTTCTTTGCTGACAACAGTAGCACCCAGTGAGGTCTTTTGCTGCTGTAGCCCATCTAGTTCAAGGTTTGATGTGTAATACATTCAGATATGCTCTTCTGTGTAAGATTTTTCTTTTTTTTTTTTTTTTGCTACTGTTACCTTCCTAGTACCTCAAAGCAGTTTGGCCAGTTTCCACACCGTATGAGATGGTTGTGTGCGAAAATTCCAAGCAGTTTCTGAAACACTCGGTCTGTCTAGTACCAACAATCATGCCACACTCAAAGTCATTAAAATCACCTTTCGTTCCTGTTCTGATGCTCAATTTGAACTTCATGTGTAAAATGCATTGAGTTGCTGCGATGTGATTGGTTGATTAGATGTTTTTATTAACAAACATTCTAACAGGTAAAACTAATGGAGTGGTTGGTGAGTGTGTTTGGTTGATGCATTCCTCTTTTGTTGTGGACTTTGTTGTGGCAGCTTTATCAGAGAAGTCAGACTTTATTTTGAGTAAAGGCTGCAGTGCATAAGGGATAAGGACAGTTTTAAAGGTACTTCAGAAGCAATGAACCAAAATCAACCTGCTGGAGAAGGTTTACTTAAAGGCAAATAAGCAAAATTAGTATGAGTTGAAATAACACTGATCCACGGATAACGTCCCTCCAGAAGCCCCTCATTGATGTGACAGGATGAAAACATTTGACCTGCAATGAAAACAACGCAGTTTATCTGGTACTTAATTGTGCTTCACTCTATTTTACAGCATCTCCAAGCTGTCATCTTCCTTCTTCCCTGCTCAAACTGTCCCTAAGTCCCACTGTGGAGAGACTTTGCACCTCTCCACTTTTTCTTTAATAATAACAAAAAAAAATAAATAATAAATTTAAAAAAATCAGCAAAGCGCAGTGAGCTCCCTCACAGGCACACCCAAGAGGCCCTATTAAAGCCAAGGTCAAATCCCACTCTGCTATACACTTCATACTAGTACCCACTTTAAGAGTTTTCTAATATCCTGGATTCTCTGGGCCAGTCCCCAGAGACACAGAGAGCACTGAACAATAATCCTGGTGGTGTTGCAATGCAGGAAGGTGAGATGCTTCTCTGTTTTTGCTCTGAGCAAGTAGAGCAAAAAAACAAAAAACACAAAAAAAAAGACCATCTTAAGCTTGTATTGTATCTGACATTAATCCACTTCATTGTATATTATTAGAAGTGTTATATTTTTCATATTTTTTAATAGTTGTTTGTGGTAGAAGGCTAACAGTGTTCTTGCATAGTTACCCTTTTGCGTTTGTTTTGCATCACTTTTATATAATTTTTTGGCCACGTGGCTCATAGATTGGCCTCTTGAATCCATAAATCAGTCATCCGACTCAAATAATACTTTATGGAATTTCTCATCCATGCTGCAGCAGTATAGAGGAGATGAATTTATGCTGCAAGCTGCCTCATAATCCTGGAAGACAGGGTAGTGGGCCGTGAGACACCAGAACTGATGCTATGTCCTCAAGCCATATTGGGCAGTGAGGTGAATGTGACAGAAAAGATTGAGGTGGGCTTAGCCTTGTGATGCCAAGCCCACCGACAGTACAAGCCATCAGTCACTCAGGGTAGAGCAGGGTGAGCATGTATGAGGGTGGGAATTGTTCAGGCACTGCAGGCACTGTTATTCACTAAAAACATGTCTTTGAGGTCTACTCATTATGCTCAGTATTATAGAATTAGTTATCAAAAACATTACAATACAGTATCATGAATTAATTCCCAGGAGCAATAGCGTCACACCAATTCAACTCGGGTTTTATTTATTTATTTTTGAGCGTGCCACTCACACTTAAAGGAGCAGTTTCACATTTTGAGAAAGACGATTATAACCTTTCATGCTAAAATTTCAATAAGAAAGACAAATGATTCCAGTAAGAGTGAAAAAAGAACTCCAGTGGAACAGATCAAAAAGTTATCCTTATATACTGATGTGTCATGTTCATAATGGTGGTGTCTTTCACAGATTGGAGAGACAGAGTTATGGACTTGCATCTATCCATCCATTTTCTGCCACTTATCCAGGTCCAGGTTGTCGGGGAGCAGTCTAACTAGAGATGCCCAGACATCCTCCTCCACAGCCACCTCCTGCAGCTCTTCTGGTGTGACACCAAGGCGTTCCCAAGCCAACTGAGAGCTCTAATCTCTCCAGTGTGTTCTGGGTCTACACCCAGGGTCTCCTCCCAGCTGGCCATGCCCCAGGCACCTCATCTCTGGAGATCCAAAGTGGTGGACTTCAACACTTGGATTTGTGTGATTCTGGAATTCAGCTTTTTTTTTTTTTTTTTTACATGCCTCACTATTTTTTATTTTTTGAATTTTTTTCTTTCTTTAAATATTGAGCTTAGGATAAATTTATCATACACACTTTATCTAAGGTCAAGACCAAACTTTCATGATATGAATATTATGAAAGTTCAGTTTTATCATTTATTTAAAGTCTGAAAGAACATCAGGACCTGTCAAACTTTTAGATAATTTATTTCCCTGTTATGATAGCCAGCTGGGACAGTTTAATAAATACTCAAACACATCAAAGGAAACTAGATATGGTTGTGTTTAGAGCGTGCTTCCCAGAAAAATAAGGGTCCAAATTCATTGAGTATTCACTGCAGAAATGCTTGTCAAACCTTCTGGAACAAGCCTATAACATTAGAGCAGAGATCACACTTATTCCAATATCAGTGTGCCAAAAAAATGTCAAACCATCCTTCACTTTGCTGCTGTCATATTTTTTTTTCTCTCCCCAGAAATATGATTCCTGGTAATAAGCCTGTGCCGAAGGGAGAAATCTGTGACAGTTTGCTGCAGATGTGATACTGAATACAAGACGGGAAGAGTAGCTGCTCATACTTTGTGCAATCAAGTTGTCATATAGTTTGTTTACATCACAATGACTGATGATGATGTGTGGGTGGTGTTTTGAAAATTTACAGGCATTCAGTTTCTGCTCGTTACTGTCCTAAACTGGGCACAGTTTCAGAACTAACATTAAAAAAAAGTCTAATATCTGTGATGGTAAAGTGATACAGAGTTTCTATGCTTGACTCCATAATTATGATTGTGAATGCTCTTTGAACATAAATGACATGTTAACATAATTAAAATTTTACTGCGTTGTGTATAGAAAACCGAAGAAATGCATCCAATTGACATTTTGTGGTGAGAATGCACGATCCAGCAGGAGGATCTCAGCAGCCATCCATCTGCCTGCTTAGGATCCATCTAAGCACTCACTGGGTAAGAGCTCCAACCTGGGCAAGTTGCCAGTCTACCACAGGGCAAACACTGCCCTTAGAAGAGCCAATCAAAAGCTGCGCCTTTCAGTGGTTGACCAAATCTCCATTGAGAGCTTGTGCCGCAGTTCCTTAGCATTTATATGATCAGCTTTGGTTTCCTCGCAGCATTCGATAAGCACTATTTATTTTATGTCCACTAAAAGTAAGAAACAAATTAATTTGGTAAATTCACATACTGGATTATAAGAGTCCCAATAAAATAGCGCAACTCAGCAGGGTGTGAGTTGCTGCTTGTTGGCAGCAAAACTGTCCATATTGGATAAATAAAACCAGCAATAATATGATTCTAATTCAGTGCAAAATCCTGTGTTTATTATAAGAGATTTGCAATAAGGACCACATCTTCCATGTCAGGGATGGACAAAAACTGCATATGGCAATCAGAGGCAGTCAATTTATGCTCTACAGAAATAGAAAGTGAAAGACAAACTACACCCTTACTGCTTCCATAGGAGTTAAGAGGGTAATAACCAGGTGCTGCTAATGAAATGCACTTGATTAACTGATCATCTGCAAATACGACTGTCTCTATACAAGGTGAGGCTGTACAATGCTCAGAGAAATTGCAAAAAAACCCCCAAGAGCTACATTTCAGACTCTACTGGCCTCAGTTAGCATGTTAAATGTCAAACATCTTGACAGTACTATTAGAAAAAGAGTGAACAAGTATGGCTGGTTCGGAATAGTTGACAGGAGAAGGCCTCTAAAAGGCACATGGCAGCACAGCCTAGGGTTGCAAAGTTGCACATGAGCAAACCACAAGACCTCTGGAACAATGCCGTTTGGACAGATGAGATCAAAGTGGAGATCAGCACAGGACCACATTTGGAGAAAACCAAACACAGCAGATCAGCACGAACACCTCATACAAACTGTCCAGCATGATTTAGTAGAAGCATGATGACTTGGGCTTGTTTTGCCACCAGAGAACTTGGTCCCCTAGTAGTCACTGAGTTGACCACGAGGTCCTCTATGTACCAAAGTATTTTGGAGTCAGATGAGAGGCCACTCTGACAGCTTAGGCTTGACCAAAATTGCTTCATGTAACAGGACAAGTGTCACGGCGGGAGGAGCTGCGGTGCGGCGAGGAAGGAGGCAGGACCCCAAATGCGGAACTCCGGGAACACAGGTTTATTAAACTGAAGGGGGAACAAAAACACATATGAACTCCCCCCGGGAAATGCACGGGTTGGGAGGAGACCAGGGAAACCAGGAAACACGCGGGAAAGACACAGGGACCACAGCGAGGAACAACCACTACAAAATGACACGACAAGGAACGGAAGAAAACTGAGGGCTTAATACATGAGGGCAGTCGGGGCAAGAGAAAACAGCTGGGGAACACAGGTGAAGCAAATCAGGAAAATCACAGGGGGAAGCAAAGCCAGACACGAGACATGGGGAACACAGGACTATCAAAATAAAACAGGAAAAGACGGGACCAGGAACATCAGAACATGACACACCAGGGACCAAAGAAAACAAGGAACCAAAACAGGGAAAAACAACAGAAAACACTGGGCCACAGGCCCAGGACCATGACAACAAGTCCAAGTACAAGAGAAAATCTACAAGAGAATGGTTGAAAAAGAAAGAAATCAAGGTGTTGCAATGACCCAGTCAAAGTCCAGACCTCAACCCAATTCAAATGCTGTGGTGGGACCG
>JAMQGT020010142.1:0-62736 GCA_024447675.2 Pterophyllum scalare | reverse complement strand
TCATCAACTTGTCCTAGGAAGTTTATGGATCACACTAAAATTGCTGTAGGATCATTAGAAATGGGGGCATTAAAAGTTATTAGCAAGTTCATCGAAATTTCAAATTGTGTTGCCATGCACAACCCCATAAATTTGCCTTTTTGTTTTGTGTTCGGGCAATTTCGTCGTCGTGTTTGCTTTGGATAATCCTGTGAGGTCGATTGCATTGAAATTTGAATCACTTTATGACATTAAGATTAGCTCATTCGCGCAATTAGGGAAAAGAACTGCAGCGCAATATGCCCCATAAGGACAACAAAAATTTGTATTATGTTGAATAATTTTAGTTTGTATTAATGAAATTGGTGGTATATTTTACATATCCCATCAAAAAGTCATTATACTTATATTTGATTTTGGTATATGTTGCCTATTGTCAGCTGCATGTTCCATCCAGTTTCAATTGGTGTAGTGTATTTTGTAGTATATGGTGAGAATTAGTTTAAGGAACAGGGACATAACATAACCCAACGGCCCACGTGGTCATTTTGTACAGAATGAAACTGTTCGTGAACGGTGCTATCTGTCAGCATGTTTACAGTGCACTCTGAATCCATTCCCTGGACACAGTAAGATGAGGCCTGACTCCTTGTTCTCTTTGCAATTTCTACCCATTGGGGAGCAATGCCATCAATGTTCCTGGCATTGTACAAGATGTTCCTTTGCATGAAAGGTTTGCCTGCTGATGTTGGCCTGTCATTTCTTTCTTGTCCAAAATACAATGTGACTGCATGGTGTACCACTCAACATGCTCGATTTGAGAGGCTCGACAATGTCCTGTGTCTCCACCCACCCCCACAGACAAGCTGTGATATTCTTCAGCACCCAAAGCTGCTTTCACTGATGGTGTGAAGTAAAAAATAAGCCTTTTGCGATCCTCCACCAGGTGTTATTTGAATATTTTACTAGACTACAAAGACAAAAAACAATGTATCAACATTAAAAACAAAACACCAGGCCTTGTGAAATTTTACCATTGCATAATATAACATTGCTTTTTTTTTTTTAATTTAATAACTTGACTTAGCACTACAATGGGAAAGTGATCTTGTAAACCTTTCGTGTTTGGTGTAACACCCTCTTTGATAACTGAGTTGTTATCTTGAGGAATATTATGTGTCAAACAGCACAAGGGCTAATTGAGAGAGGCCACTAATTATCACCTGTATAGTAGCAGTCACATGAAAACTTTTCTATCTAAGAGTTCGAAGATTAAACTCACTGACAGATCACAAGGAAATGCAATATTTGTCTAAAACAAAAATAAACTTTTATAATCTTGTTATTCTTGGGTGCAATTTTACACTTGCTGTACAGAGTTACAAACATGTCAAAACAGATGTCTGGTATGTCAAATACAGAGATCATAATGAGATGAGATGATGATGAACCGATATTTATCACAGCTTTTTTTTTTTTTTTAACTACACTGTCACTCCCTTTCACACAACCCTTTCACCCTCCAGGCTAAATATTTGAAATTATTAAGCTTGCATGGGAAACAGGCAGTATGTTGTTTTCCAAAGTTTTAGATTAAAGTCTAGTTTTGAAGATGTCATTTCTTAAGATTTTGGACAGATACAGTACTGTGCAAAAGTCTTGAGTCCATTTATTTATATTTTGCTTCCAAGGAGCCAGACTGTCTTGAGCAACAGTTCTCCAGGCTTTCTGAGCCCTTCGATTGGGTCCATTTTCAGTCTTGTCCTTTTAGAGGAATGTTCAGAGGAATGTTTTTTGTTTTGATTTGTTTTGTTTTGTTTTGTTTTGTTTTGTTTTGTTTTGTTTTGTTTTGTTTTGTTTTGTTTTGTTTTGTTTTGTTTTGTTTTGTTTTGTTTGTTTTGTTTTGTTTTTTCTACTTTGTGCAGCACATCATATGTTCCCATTTCCCATTCCCAGAAAAGACACCACAGTTTGAAAGGCATAAAATAGTATTTTTGCACCGACAAGGTGATTCCCAAAGCACTATTAGCCAAAAACTTGGCAGATCTTAGGCATCAATATGTCCCTAAAAATTTGAGGAAACTGGAAAGGTGGAGGGCAAAAATAGATGTCAGGCCTAAAATGAACACGCTACAGTAAATGAACAGTATCTGAAAGTCATATCCTTAAGAAACAGGAAAAAAAATCCAGCAAAGACCTGACGCAGGACCTGAGAGACCAGCCAGGTATCACCCCAAAGCATGTACTAGACACACTGGTCCACCGTGTGGATGTCACGCTTTGCCCGTCCTGAAATTGGCATGCAAGCAAGTTGCATCATTGCAGTACCAGCGGGGGTCCATATTTTATTTAAAGCCAACAAGCTGCATCTGGCTCTTCAGTAGATCCATCTACTGTTCACCAAGACCTCATCAGATATGGCCTCAGTGGAAGGGTGGCTATCAAGAAGCCATTCTTAAGGAAACAGGTGAAAAGGCTGAGATATGCCAAATTACATAAGAGCTGGATTGTAAATCAGTATAAATTATGGAGTGATGAATCCCAATTTGAAATTTTTCGTTAAAATGGTTCCCAATATGTACAGAAGAGGTCAGGAGAAGGGTACAAGAGTCATGTAGAGTCATGGTATTGGACCTATATTTCAACCAGTGGTGTTGGAGAGCTTGACAAAATTTCTGGAATTATGAACAGAAAAGTAGTATCAGATTTTGATCTATGGGGTAGCAATACCACCTGGAAAGTGGCTTAATTTTTCAGCGTGACAATGATCCCAAACACACTGCCAATGCATTAAAAGCATATCTGGAGAGAAAAACACACAATGGAACACTATCAGTGATGGATTGGCCTCCCCAGAGCCTGGACATCAACTGTTTCGAACCAGTGTGGGACCATCTTGACAGAGAGCAGACCAAAAGGTAGCCGACATCCAAAGAAAAGCTTTGTCCTTCAAGAAGCCTGGAGAGCTATGTATTATTTTATGTATTATTGTAGGATCTTTACTTTATAATATAAAGCGCCTTGAGAAGACTGTTTTTGGGACTTGGTGTTCTATAAATAAAATGGAATTGAATTGAATTAAACTATTCCTGAAGACTACGTAGAGAAATTATACGAAAGCTTGCCTAAGAGAGTTCAGGTTGCTTTGAAGAATAAAGGGGGTCACACTAAATATTGAATTTCAAGCTTATTAGAATTGAGCAAACTCTTTTTGCCTAATATACTGTATTTCCATATTTGCGCATCTTGAAATTGCTTGCTGTGCCTATTTCACATTTTCATAGCAAAATATAAAGAAATAAAGAGCAGATTGAGACTGTTGCACAACACTGTATTTTTGCCTGTGTTTTTCAGGATTTTTGTCATTGATCATAACATACAGTATTGATTTTTTTTTTCTTATTACTCTCTTTCTCACTAGACCTATCTAACCCCTTCTGTCTATGCACAATCAAAATAAGTTCATGCACCAGGGGAAGAAGCTAAGTATTTTATTTGTTAATTATGTGCACGTGTTTCATTGCATCGCCATGTGAGAGTTTCTATTGCATTTTGATGCCATTTATAGACAAGCAAGTTTCTCTCCTCTGTTCTCTGTTTCACTATATGTGTCTGCCTCTCCACACAGACAGCATGTCTGAAAATCAGATCAAAATGTCTGTACTTTTAAAATATGCTCAACCTAAACTGTGGCAAGGAAGGTATATGCTTTGCCTTTCATCCAGGGAAGTGAGCGATGCTTACATCACAGCTGTATCACCAAAAGGCACAGGAAGCCAGGCTTTGTGAACAAGGGATAACAAAGTTAAATATTTAACTCACATTCTAAATACTGAAAAACCATTTTCACACTCACAAGGGCTTGTCTTGAGAAGGTGCAGAGACACTCTGGACCAAAAGTATTAGCCAAACAGAAAGTTAAATAGTCTGACAAGTGTGACTGTCCATCCAATTAATTTGTTTTGAATATTTTTTAGGCTTAATCCAGTGCTGCTGTGGCAGCTGAAACACCAAGAAGGGGTCAGGAAGAAATAGATGTAGCTAATAAAGCGAGAGATGTAGCAGAGGAGGAGGATAGGAGCCAACACGCCGCTGTGGGAGAGCCAGCAACAGGTGAGACTGACAGCAAACACAGAAAACCAGATTTCTCAGTAAAAGAAATTCATTTAGATTCTTCTGTGAGACTTGGTTGTACTGCTCACCACATTGTAAATTTACTATCTGTATAATTTCTATGGTCATAAATAAATTATTTCTTTCTTCCCTATTCTTCTTCTCTATTTTTCTTATTCTCATTATAGACATGTTTCTACGGTGATCTTATTGTCTGTGTGACATGTGACTTTTTAATACATTCGATAAATTATTGTTATCCACTTTTTTGACCATGCATTGATTGTTTCATTTTAAAACCATTTTGGTGGTGTACAGACAAAAACTTCTGAAAATGTGTAACTAATGGGCAAATTCCTGCATAACTGACTATATAATAACATAACTTCAGTGCACTCAGATCATTTCTAATCATGCTGTCTCTTACAAGAATCATCTTTGTGATTGACGCCTTTAAGCCAACTGTCGTTTGAGAGCATGGGCCAAACAACTTAATTTGAGGCGGGAGACTGAGTACTGTAGCTTATGTCTGTACTGGGTGCAAAGAGAAGGACATTTAGCCATGTGCCTTGAGAGAAATTTCCAACATTTTGATGTCTGAATCCACATAGTGCCAGAAATATGAAGTCAAAGACACAGAAGAAGAGTCATATTACTACAGCATGTTGTTTTTGAGCCTAGTCCCAAAGCAATGGAGTTTTAAAGGAAAGTTTCATTTTTACGAGCAGCCAGTTTCACAGCAGAAGGCTGGGTTGTATGGTACAGTTAAACTACAGGATGAAAGACTGGTTACTTTGCTTGACTAAATATTATAAAGTCAGTTCAACTTCTGGGATATTGATCTGGTCAGTTCAGTAGCAGAAGGGGCTGTTAATCAGTTTCAGCTGCTTTGGTGTTAATGAAGTTAACAGCAGGTGCACTAGAAGGGCAACAATGAGACAACCCCCAAAATAGGAATGGTTTTGCAGGTGGACGCCACTGACGTTTTTCCCCTCCTCATCTTTTCTGGCTGTTTTTTCACTAGTTTTGCATTTGTCAAAGATCAGTGTCACTACTGGTAGCATGAGGCGACACCTGGACCCTATAGAAATTGCACAGATAGTCCCAACTCCTCTAGGATGGCACATCAATACATGCTATTGCCAGAAGTATATACACTGCTCAAAAAAATAAAGGGAACACTTAAACAACACAATATAACGCCAAGTAAATCAAACTTCTGTGAAATCAAACTGTCCACTTAGGAAGCAACACTGATTGACAATCAATTTCACATGCTGTTGTGCAAATGGAATAGACAACAGGTGGAAATTATTGGCAATTAGCAAGACACATTCAATAAAGGAGTGGTTCTGCAGGTGGGGACCACAGACCACTTCTCAGTACCTATGCTTTCTGGCTGATGTTTTGGTCACTTTTGAATGTTGGTGGTGCTTTTACACTCGAGGTAGCATGAGACAGACTCAACCCACACAAGTGGCTCAGGTAGTGCAGCTCATCCAGGATGGCACATCAATGCGAGCTGTGGCAAGAAGGTTTGCTGTGTCTGTCAGCGTAGTGTCCAGAGGCTGGAGGCGCTACCAGGAGACAGGCCAGTACACCAGGAGACATGGAGGAGGCCGTAGGAGGGCAACAACCCAGCAGCAGGACCGCTACCTCCGCCTTTGTGCAAGGAGGACCAGGAGGAGCACTGCCAGAGCCCTGCAAAATGACCTCCAGCAGGCCACAAATGTGCATATGTCTGCACAAATGGTTAGAAACCGACTCCATGAGGATGGTATGAGGGCCTGACATCTACAGATGGGGTTGTGCTCACAGCCCAACACCGTGCAGGACGCTTGGCATTTGCCAGAGAACACCAGGATTGGCAAATTTGCCACTGGCACCCTGTGCTCTTCACAGATGAAAGCAGGTTCACACTGAGCACATGTGACAGACGTGACAGAGTCTGGAGACGCCGTGGAGAGCGATCTGCTGCCTGCAACATCCTTCAGCATGACCGGTTTGGCAGTGGGTCAGTAATGGTGTGGGGTGGCATTTCTTTGGAGGGCCGCACAGTCCTCCATGTGCTCGCCAGAGGTAGCTTGACTGCCATTAGGTACTGAGATGAGATCCTCAGACCCCTTGTGAGACCATATGCTGGTGCGGTTGGCCCTGGGTTCCTCCTAATGCAGGACAATGCTAGACCTCATGTGGCTGGAGTGTGTCAGCAGTTCCTGCAAGATGAAGGCATTGAAGCTATGGACTGGCCCGGCTGTTCCCCAGACCTGAATCCGATTGAGCACATCTGGGACATCATATCTCGCTCCATCCACCAACGTCACGTTGCACCACAGACTGTCCAGGAGTTGACGGATGCTTTAGTCCATGTCTGGGAGGAGATCCCTCAGGAGACCATCCGCCACCTCATCAGGAGCATGCTAAGGCATTGTAGGGAGGTCATACAGGCACATGGAGGCCACACACAATACTGAGCCTCATTTTGACTTGTTTTAAGGACATTAGATCAAAGTTGGATCAGCCTGTAGTGTGTTTTTCCACTTTAATTTTGTGTGATTTTGTTGTCAGCACATTCAACTTTGTACAGAACAAAGTTTTCAATGAGAATATTTTATTCATTCAGATCTAGGATGTGTTGTTTGAGTGTTCCCATTACTTTTTTGATATATATATATATATATATATATATATATATATATATATATATATATATATATAGTGACATTAAATCTGACACCCCTGCAAGCCTCATTTTTCCAAAACCTTTAAGCCTGGCTGAGCTCCTACGGTCCAGCTACTTCAGAAAATAATAAAAGTCGCCTAAACTTTATTTTAAATTAAATAAAATCTTTTTATCAATAAATGCAATTATTGTTGTCCATTTTCTTTTTTGTTTTTGTTTTTGTTTTGCTTTTCCAGGAAGTCAGTATTGACCAGTGGAATAATTATCAGTCTCATTGCTTCATTGATAAAATGCTTGATTGAGATTTTATCAGTCATTGAGAACCCAATTTCAAAATCCAATCACCACAGGGAATTAGCATGAAAGTCACTTAGAGAACACATGCCTCTATGTCCAGGCAACTGGATTTCCGTCTGTGATGTGGGGCCATTTAGTTTGCTTGATCTCAAAATCCAATAAATGCTCAGCTCTCATAATGAACTGTGAATACTAAATCCTTGTCTATGACTTCTCTCAGATAACTGGATATAATTTGGGACATGTGGTTAATCAATTTTTTGACCTGGTCCCTATTGCTAAAAAACAGACACTGTTGTGACAGCTATTCCCAGATGAAATCCCAACAAACAAAACTCCATTGACTCAGGACTGACGATACAGCATTTAAGACAGTTAATTATTTTATACCCATGTGACGTGAGATCATTTTGTTTACCACTGTGTCCTTTTATTTAAATTCAGGGCATGTGAATGAGGTTGCAAAGCAACTTACACACAGTTCCTCAAACTAAAGCTGTGGCTGTGCTACCCACAGATTGCCGACAAGGACTCACTGAAGGATGAGAGATATGCACGGCCAGTCAGGGACCACCTTCAAGAACTTAATTTATATTTCAGACACAAACCCTACTGCAACACAAAGCAGCAGTCACCACCTTGGGTGTCAGTGACTGAAAAATAAGGTACCAGTAAGTTGATACTATTATAGTTATCACCTGTCTATTCATAACAGACCTTTGTTCTAGTAATTGTAGCTTGACAAAGACGTGAAGAACAAACACCATCTGTCTCAGGACATTGTCATCAAGACCATACAGAGGAACTTGAGTGCAGTTCCTGGGGGAGGTGGAAAGATCTACATGTCAAAGGGAACCTACACATTTGTTACCAGCTACATCTGGTATATGTGCAGTTTATGCAGACGCTGATTTTTCCCAAAAAAATCTTGCAAAAAGTATATCTCAAGATTCTACATATCAAGCTGCAGGTATGTTAGACAGAACTGACCTTAAATCACACCAGTGTCATGGGGTAAACTAAGAACAAGAGCAGGTTCCAGGAGAAGATCACAAGTTTACCAGCAGGCATGTTGAAGTGAGCAAACAAACCTCTACCCTGAACCTGCTTGTGAGCATTGAAATAGTTTCCACTGTTTGCAGCGTGAACCGAGAATGAATAATTTACTGTGAAAGAGCGTGACAAATACTTATCCTTAGGTGGCAACACACAACCAAAACCAGCTTAAATGAGAACATGCGTCTCACTGCCTAATGATGACCATAAATAGACCATAATACTAAAAATATTTTCTTCAGAATGCTTCATAAAATATAATGATCAACCAAAGAGTGCAAACTTTCTAAACAGCAGTCACTTAAAGTATTGCACAAGAGCAATTGCTGCATATATTTTCCAGGTATTTTATGCCAAAGTGAAGCAATAATTCCCTTGAACTTTACTTTTGTTTGTTTTGTTTTTTTTGTCACAACCTAAAGCTTTAAGCTTTTAAGTGATTTACAAACGCATCAGCACGCCTCCTTCTGCAAGCCATTTGCCTTACACTTGGGAAATTACAACAGTAACGACATTCACTAATGAGAGTGGCCAACATTTTTCAGTTTTGTCACATAAAGTTTTTCACTGGCTAAATAGTCAAAGATGCAATGAAGAGTCAGAAAAGTGGAGCCATCGTGCAATACCAGAAGTTAAAACTTCAGTCCCCCACAAACACCACAATCCTGTCAACTATGTTTAAAGCCAAAAGGTAAAAGGACTGTTTTCAGGGGAAATTCAAAATCAAATGTACAGTCATGTCCCAGAAATGTTGTATAAATATGTAATGAGGCTGTTATAAATGTTAAACTGTCAGAAAGTTTGATTAAAACTGTCATGATGTTACACAAATCCTGTACAAGGAATAAATTAGCCACAAGTCGCTGATTGACAGGCTAAAGTTATTGTACATGATTTGCTCTGGCTGATACGGTAGGACTCAGAGACTGTAAATATATCTACAAGCTGGCAGCGACTACTGTTGAAAACATCACTGGCTTTCTTTTCACTCTTGATATTTGTGATGAAGCGGCGGGTGTGATCGAAAATCTCTCTCATCCTTTTCCCCCCAGTTAAAATGGAAACTAGATGGGGAAAAGGATGAGAGAGTGGCAGGCCACAGCAGCTTCCATCACTTATCCACCACTCATGCATGATTGAAAGGCTTCTGCCAGCTTGGAGGACTGCATCATTTATACCGGGCTCCTTCAAAAAATCAAGAGGCAAGCAGCGGCTACAGTTAATATTGACAAAGCATTGAGTTAAAGAAAATTAAAGGCAGAGGGAAAGTCTAAATAAAGTACAAGTTGATTGCCTCTTGGGTAAAGCTTAGACTTTTGTCTTTTCTTTTTCCTTTGCTTCTGCACTAATCTTTTAGATGGATTCAGCTAAATTGTTATAGTCTCCCACAGAACATAAATGGAGAGCATCCAGGGATTTGGAGCTGCTATTAGAGAGACAAAATGATCCATCAAAGCAGCTGCTAGGGAAGGAACTAGGAAATAAGGATGATGTGAGAGAAAGAGCTATTTTTATAGGGATGCCATGTGGTGTTTTATTTTTTTCTCCTTTCCTATTTCCTTTCTTTCTTTTTACTTCTGCACCGCCAACACCACTGCGGTGATCTATTATGTGTTCTCTTGTACCATATATTTGATGGCCATCAAACATGCATTCGAAGGAATGCATTAAGCTAAGCCCTTTAGACCACTGACACCGCCTCAGCAGCTGCAGCAGCAGCGTCGGCCTCATCAGGCCGACTCTCCGGGCTCACAGATGGACGATCACAGCTAGAGACTGTTTTTCTCTCTTCCCCTGTCCTCCTTCTTGTCTGTATCAACAGCTTTAAGTTAAGACAGAGGATTTCTTCTCATCAGCCAGAGCTCAAGGGTGTGTTGAATCGGCATTAGATGCCTGGCCCGTGTTGAGAGAAAAGGAGTTGAGGAAGTGGTGGGAGGTGGAGAATGGGGGTCACCATGCTGATTAATGATTGAAAGCAGCAGAGCACTACTTTCTCCATTTCCTCCACCTACAACACCCTCAGAAAGGGAAGAAATGTATCCAGTGCCTAACTGTTGCAGAATCCCAAGCCTCACCCAGTTATGTTGTCAATACAGAGTTCCATCCCAGACCCCCCAAGGAGAGAGAGTCAAATCACTCAAATAGGCTTTTGTTTTATAAGCCTTTTTGCCCTTCTATTCAACTCCCAGAAATGGAAAGCTTGCACCTGTCAGTCACAGCTGCACCTGGGTTTTGATGCCTTTAAAAGTGTGACATCGTGCTGTGATATGAGACAGGAACTCAGGCTTCGGCTGTGGCTGTTAGCCTGCTGGGCTTCCAATGGGGAGATGGAAACCACTGCAGTATTTACCGCTGAGTTTTTGCAGCTTCTTTTCCCTGCTCACACGAAACAAATCCCAAACAACCGAGAAACTACTGTGGAAAAAAGGTGGAAACATCTACACGGTCTTATCTCTGGAGAACAAGAATTGTGAATCAATACTGATTTTGCTTGTTTCACGTCTTACAATGTGCAATCTGGCACAACAAAAGGTCAAAAAGACATAGGACGTGCTGGTTCAAAATTCAGTTTGAAGTCCAGGAGTGCAGAATATTGATCTGACAGCAAGATAAAACACATGGTAGCTGTTTAATGATTTAAAAACTGGTCTCTGTCCCATAAGCTGCATGCAAGTCATTACATTAATCAATATCGTTTATCAAAGGGATGAGGTTTGTGCAATTTAATGATAAAAGATCAGATGCAGTATTGAATGCACTACCCAAAACAGGTAAAACCATAAGTGAGCAGTATCATTCTAACACACAACTCTCCTTTGAATGGAAAAATTTGCTGCTGAAACAATTAAAGGCTTGCTCTGCTCTGTGCCCTCCCACATCTTTCCAGTATGAGGTTGGTCCCAGCATACCTCAGGATCCTGTCCTTCAAAGCTGTGCAATTCTGAGATAAGGCTGGTGATAATATCTGGCTACAAGATCAAGAATCAAAGGAAAGAATCCTGCCAGGTGGCGAGGGAAAAACATGATAAAAATCACATCGAATATTTAAGAAAAACTGCATTTAAGCTTCCCCACTGTTCTTATCAAATATGTCTGTAATACCCTGTGAATTTCATTAATGGCTCATGCAGCTATGGCTGGGACCAGCAAGCTACTTATTTGTTAAAGTTTTTTTTTTTTTTTTTTTTTTACAGATATAGTGTAATGTTTAAGAATATGCTCATCTTTATAGAGATTTTTAGGCAGAGTGGAAGGGCTTAGATTAAAACTGTGGAATCTTACTTTACCGCAAAAGTAAAGGGAATAGCATTAATTATACATAAAACAAGTAAGTGAGATGTGTCACTGTATAATTTACATCTTATTGTTATTCATGCAGTTGAGCCCCTTAATTACACTGTCAGACAATGGACAAAGCCTCGATGGGAGCTGGAACAGAGCTCTGACAGCCTCTGTGCCTGACCTCGGGGCCCTGCTTCATGAGTATCAGTGTAGAAGCAGTGGTTGACAGAGCTGAGAATAAACCTCTCTGAGACTCAGTTGCAAACTTTTTTTCATTTATTTTTCCACCACACAACCAAAAACTGCTTATCATCTAGGCTTCATGTGGGAATTACCTGTGATTGATTGCTACAGCCTAGATTTCAAGGACTCACCAGAAGGATGCGTGAGGGGACAGGTATGCTTAGCTGATCTCCCAGGACCGCTGATTAATGCTGTGTGTGCTGCTGATTTTTACCACTCTTCCAGAGAGCACTGAGAGACTCGGCTGTGGTCCTCTCTGTTTTGATAAAACCAGACCAGGAGGAAACACACCCTCTCTCTGTCCTTTCAGAAGCAATGCTGCAGTTATTTAGATGGTAGAAACACTGC
Organism: Pterophyllum scalare; assembly: GCA_024447675.2. NCBI lineage: Eukaryota > Metazoa > Chordata > Actinopteri > Cichliformes > Cichlidae > Pterophyllum > Pterophyllum scalare. The sequence goes on along the minus strand of JAMQGT020010142.1, from coordinate 50,735 downwards.
AAGCAATCCACCTTGGTGCTCTGACAGTCACTACTCTTCCCTCCACCGCTGCTTCCAATAAGTGGCCAAGACATTGCCTGGAGGCTAGCTACCATGGCAAACGTGGATGAAACAGGGCTTGCTGACCGACATGGACCATAAAATGAGAAAAGCTGGGAAACTTTTGTGTAAACACAACTGCATGTATTTTCTAGGCACCTCCAGGGTGGGTTTAACTTCACATCTCTCCTAGGTTCCAGAGGATAGAGGCCCACGCTTAAAATCACAACCAGGCTTCCCTAAGTAATAAGCTACTGAAAGGAAACAGCCAGGAGACTTGCAGACGGGGCGAGGCAGGCAATCTATTTCATGTGTTTATACTCAAGGCCGAAGAGCAAGGCAGGTCTGTGCTGTCTTTCCCCAGGCAAAGCGTTTTTGTTTGACACAGATCGGCTCAACTTTGTTTACTGTTTCCTTGATTTCCTATTTAGTTTCCTCTCTGCACAGCTGCGGGGCTAAACATGTGTTTGTGTTGAAGAGCTTGGTGTGATGCTGGAGGTCCCTTGGTTCAGAGATGAGGTGTTTGACTGATGGACAGGTTCCCCTCTGGCCATGGTATCCTTCCTTTCTGCCTACTAACACTCAGAGCATCAGAGGAGAGTCTGGTAAAGCTCAACAGGAAAGGCTGAAAACTGAGGGGAATAGCTTTGATTTTGTTGAAAGTATTATTTTTTTTTGTTTGTTTTGTTTTTTTAGTAGCAGTTGTTTTTAGCTCTTTCAGTTGTTTCAGTTTTCTCCAATGTGTAGCCCCTTCTGATAATTACTGTATGATTGCAGTATTATTTCTGAAGCGTAACTACTATACATTTCCCCTGAAAAGTCTTGCTGTTATTTAAGTATCTACAATATGTCACAGTCCGCAGCAACGCCGCCAAGTGACACTTTGTTTAGCATATTTGTTTTTCTCACATGAGACAGCACCATTGGACTATCCAAACAAAGTGTTACCTTATGCATATAAAGGAGAAAAATAAACATTCTACATACTGGTTGTATTCTTTTTTTTAACCAACATAGCAGAGAAAACAATTTTCACCTTATCATTTAATTTTCACCTTTTTAGTCACCTTTTAATACTGTTTCTAAATCTGTTTTAAAGAGCCACACTGATGACACAAATCTCAGTAGAAAGTGTTGGGGTGTGTGTGTGTTCGGGGGGGGGTGGTTATGGGTCACAGACTGACTGAAACTAGGGTCAGGAAATCACTTGTGTGGCCAAATGCAGACACGTGTGCATATGTAAAGTGCACAGCAGCTCCAGTGAAGTAACAAATGGCCTATAAGAATGACAGATTAGTAGCGTAGATGGGATGAAATGGCATAGGAGGTGCAGAAGGGAGATGAGGCAGCATTCATCCCAGTCCGCAGGTGATCTATCAGGAGGCGCTGGGGTCCAGTAAAGGGCAACCCAGGAGATGTAGCAGGAGACGAAATCCTGTCCACCAGATGCTGAAGTTGATTGCTGGGATGGATTACCTGGTGTGTGTGTGTGTGTGTGTGTGTGTGTGTGTGTGTGTGTGTGTGTGTGTGTGTGTGTGTGTGTGTGTGTGTGCGTGTGTGTGTGTGTGTGCGTGCGCGTCACTCTGTGTAGCGCATGTGAAAGAGCATGTGAATCAGGCTGTGGGCATGATGTGAGAGATCCAGCTGTGTGTATGTCTTTATGAGTGTTACAAAATTACTATGGGAATTTAGGCGTGCTAAAGGTAGATATGAGAAATTTGGGTGTGCATACACTCTAGAGAGAAAGAGAGCAATAGCTGAATGCTTAATGTGCACTAAAAAAAGAGGCAGGGAGATGCAGGAGCACAAGCTTTGCAAGAGAGAAAGAATCTGTAATAAAGTTGTATTAGTTAAGTATTACAGATGCACTTTATATTTTATCCAAATCTGCACCAGGTCACTCAAATAAATCTCAAAATCAAAAGCTCTGTATACATTACTGTACAGAGCTTTTGTCATGCAAATAAAAATAATTTGGAATGTATCCCACTTTATCTGTCCTGTTTGCATGGTGACTTAACTATGTAATTACACCTCCAAAACACACCTTGGCAGTCGGGGTTTCAATGCTGTGTTGTGCTTTTTCACACACTTTAAATAATGCTGACCAATTTCTGTCAAAGCTGGAGGCAATTAATGCTGAACAACACCAGTTACTTCAACTGGAATTACCAACACGTGGGAGGAAGCTGAAGTTCCCAGAGAGAACCCACACAGACACAGGGAGAACATGCAAACTCCGTAAAGGAACAGCCAGATAGGGGATTCAAACCTGGGACGTTCTTGCATTGAGGCAACAGAGCTAACCACCATGCTGCCTAGCTCCATTTGGCTAGTCAGACAAAAGAAGCCAATGTGCCACAAACCTCCACTGATCTGAAGGCAACCAGATGGCAACAGCTGTGGTTGCAAAAATACTTTGAGTCCTGTAGAAGCCTATGAGAAAATGGCTTTAGAAACAATTTTCCTGTTGAGGCTCAGCAACTCATTTTGGGTCATATTGAATAAAAAAATTAAAACAATGTATTTTGTGAATCTTGGTCATACCATGTTTCAGAATGAAGGATTATCTGTGGTATGAAACTTTACTCATTGGCCAACAACTAATCACAAGTCTTTAGTCGACGTCTCAATCAAAAGCCGTTAGTCAATGGGCATGCAATTTCACAGTTAGACCTGCCCCCCCACCCCCGTGTCACTGTAACCATGATTTTTAATGCAGTAAATTTAGGCTTTTCCTTTTTTTTAATCTTCTTTTTTTTTTTTTTAACTTGAGAGTATTTTGGGTTTGACTCTCTTTCAGAGCTGGTCTCAAGTAGCACCTAGAGGAACTGCACATTGCACATTGTTTCACGCAAGAAACATTGTGCAAGTGAATTCGCAGTGTTCTTATTGATTAAATTAATAATATATATGCTACCAAGCAAAATAATCACAGTGTGGTCTGCCTCATGGTGAAGTGCAGTTACATTTCTTGAGAGGTGCAAGTCAAGCTGTGGCGCAGGCTAATTAAATCTGCACAGAATCAATATATATCCGAGGCTGACTCGATCATCAGTCCTGGTTGATCAGATGAAATGACTTATTCCAATCAGCAGCACATTAATGGGTGTATCTCTATTTAATATGTATAGATCTGCAAGAATGTGCATGCATGTGTATGTGGAAGCTACAGCAACATTCTTCAAACATACTCAAGGTTATCGCCTTTCTTCCAAAGCTCCTTTACAGATGTGCCAAATAGCTTGGCACAAAGACTCCGTGTCCTCACTCAGAACCAAATAAACAAGGGGTTAAAATAATATCCTCTCTGATAACTCAGGGCTGAATGGGAGTGAGATTTGCTCCGGTGATTATGCAGTCAGACACAGCAGCCGCTTTGATGCGTGATCATACTGTTGATGGCTTGAGAGTGCATGGATAAAATGACAGTTTTGTATTCACATATACACCACCCACCCACTGTCACCACAAACGCAACCCACGCACACACACTCAGAAACACACACTAATCCACAGACTGTTTGTCCTACATGTTAAAGTAAGATGTGTGCTGAAAATGCCAATGTGGTTTTCAGCTTTGAAATAGACCTCTGTTGCTCCAGGTACCCGAGGTCATGAAATCAGAATGAGATGCCTCCTGAGAAGAAGGTTTGTCAAACATAATTTTACATCTCTGTCTTCTCCCGCTCTTGTGTGTTTGCGTGAGAAAGGAGAAACCAGAGCTGACGTACGCGAACAAAACAAAAAAAAACGCACACAGGTTTTGGGTACGCAGTATTTTGGAACATCAGAATGCACAATCACATCCAGCTTCTGGGCCTTAGCTCCAGGCTGCCAATACAATATTTCTGAGCACACAGCTTGAGCTTGCATTGCATGTTTTATCACATAGCAGAGAAGTCAATGATGACAACAATGACAGCAGTAAAAAACGCTTTGTTGCTGCATGTTCTTTGTGGCGTAGGGGAGTTTTAAATGTATTTAAATAGTTAATTAAGCAACTTTAAATGCACAAAAATGCACTCATTCCCATTTAGTCAGTAACCGCAGTGGAGAAAACTCATATCTTTTTACAGCATTAGGGATATATGCACTGGTTAATGACGCCTCCAGATTGTGAAGGGCTGATTAATTGATTAGGCCCATTAGGAAAGGAGCATTAGAAGTGCTATTAATTTTGCAGCAGCAGCGCCCCTTCGTGTGCTCCCTGAGAGCAGATGGCAATGAATGATGTATTTTGTTAGAAGAGTAAATATTGACAGGTGCGCTTGGGAGCCCCCTCAAGCTCCCCATAGACCGTGCGATGGGAGAGCATTCTAATTGACTGTGTGCATTGAGGAGGCCTCTAGAAATCATATACCATGACCCAGTCTAGCCCAAAAATGGCACATTAGGAAGTGAACCATGTGCCTTAGCTTTTGTTGTGTATATACACGTATATGCAGTGGGCAGAAGGAGCGTGTGCGTGTGTGTGTGTGTCGAGAGAGAGAAGTAGGGAAATGGAGATGGAAGTGATTCTGAATCTGAAAGGCACTGGTCTGGCCTGGGAAGCTCAAGATAATAGGTCCTTGCCTGGCTCCACTTTGCCTCCAGTCACAATGGCCCCACGTCATTTCAATCGGAAAGCCAAGAAAACTCATTTCTGAGCAGCGTTGACATCAATTGCACTCTCCCGCTCAGTGGCAATTTTAAATCGATTGCTTCACACAGATCCCCTCCTAGCTTCAGTGAAATTTAGCCGATTTCAGACAAAACACAGACACTGTAAAAGCAACATGGGCAGACCCATGAAAGGAACAATAAAAGTATATTAGCTGAGATTAGCTGGTTTCTCTGTGTTTGTGCATCACATACTTGTAAGGAGGAGGCAACATGAGAAATATTTTCTTAGGTCAAAAAAAGATATACTAAATTGCTTCTACACTGCAAAAAGTCTGCGATCCACCTGAGTGCGATTACACAATGTAATAAAGTATTGATGGGTCATTATTACTTAGAGGCAAGTTGTCTGATGAGAAAAGCATCAGTCTGAAGCAGGGAAGGTGGTCCCATGATACCATTGAGATGTTTAAGTTGACCATGAGCTGTCTCCCTGCTCAGAGCTTGGCAGGGAGACAGCACTGAAATTGTGCATAGCAGGAATCAAAGTAAGGAGAACAGAGACTAATTGTCAATGCTTAATCAGGGCAAATGAATAGATTAGATAGACTGAACTATTAGCAATTAATCTACTATTACTGTTGCATCCATTTTTTTTAATTGCTGGTAGTTTTCTTAATTAAATTAACCCCAATTATTTGTCAGATATCCTCAACAAAATGTCAGAAAATAGTAAAATGTGCTCATTACAATTTCCTAGAGCCCCAGGTAATAGACTGGGATTTATATAGCACTCTTCTTTTCTTAATTCAATTTTAAATTTAGTAACACCATATTTAAAGTATGACTGAAACCAGAAACTTCACCATGAGAGGCAGCAGTGCTAATCACTGTATCATTGCCCAAATTTTGAACCCCAAACCCAGATATATACCAATTTAGAATAAATACATAAAACAAGTAGCAAAGCCTCAGATTAAAACTGCCGGCAGCAAATGGTTGGTTATCTTGAATCAGTTACTAACTGTATATCTTATCATCAGAAGCATTTCCTGTTGAACTGCTTATCAATTACTTTATAGTCTGTTTCAGCAGTACACAGACAGACCGAGTGCCATTTTGACTCAAGCTGCATTATGCTGGCTTTTCCCACCTCTCAAACAACAATGGACAATACAAAGGATACGCCACTTTCCTGTTTCCCTTTGTGTCACAATACCCTGAGCACTTTAGTTACATGACAAAGATGACTGGTATGTGATAAGATTGTGGGGTGGGGTGGCTTATAGGCAGTGGCCTTCGATTCCAGATGAGATGTGTTGTCATTGTTGTTAGCCAACCAGTTATAGCCCCAGGAGAAAACCAGAGATGATGCTCAAATGAAGTGTCTTCCTGGGTACTGAAAATAATAGCTCCCCTCATTCCATCTCCACTCTCATGTTTCCTCTATCTTTCTCTGTATTTCAGTCCCTGAAAACTAGCAGGTGATTCTACCTCCAGTTCTATTCTTTCATACTTGAAGACACTGGTAATTGAATTATCCTCAGAGTGTGGTGTGCACATGTGGATGTGTGCTGTGTGGCTCCGGTGGTGCTGGATAGCATTAATAGGCTACAAAATTAGAAGTACACTTGGAATTTTGTGCCTTAATAAGGAGGAATAAAAAGCAAAAGCAGCACATGATGAGACACCTTTTGCTTTTTCTAATTTCAGCAACATGTTCTTTTTTTTTGCCTATATGTTCTTTTAATGCATTATGGTTCGCTGTGTCTTGGTTAACATTTCAGTTCTTTTTTTCAGTTTCTCATTTGGTCCAAACCTGCTCCTGTATCACTGAAGTCCTTTACAGCTGCATGGTGCTGTGGGAGTCTGTGAATCTCTCGGTAACGTCCTCTTAAAAGGTGCAAATTTGCATTATTGCCACAAAAGATACATAAGATGGATAATGAATGGCTTCAATCTGTTTGATCCATTTCACATATCCAGTGGCATGTTGAAATCTATGCTGCAAAACTCTTACACTATGACTTCAGCCACTGTCACACTGCCCCACAAACATAAAACCTATGATTTTACACTGATTGAGAGTTTCTTGTACTGTTTGACTGAGCAGGACATTCAGGATCCTGCTGAGATTTTTTTTTTTAATTTAGTCATTCTTGTATAACCTTGAGCAGAGGAGATGAGCGAGACTTCTTCTGAACTTACTGAATGAATTTACAAAACCAATCTTTTGTGTACTAATCTGCTAATTTAATGATCATGTTTTTGGCGTCCTGGGATCCCATCAGCTAGTCTAAATTTAAATTTCTATTCTTCAGGTATACCCACAGGGTATCCAGGTCATACTTCTTCTCCCACTCACTGTTTGCAAAAAAAAAATGTAAAAGGTATCATAAAACAGCTGATAGTTTCTTGACTGTGTTTCGGCAAAAGCTCTCCAATCTGTTGCATACAGCCAAAGTCTGCCCAGGTATGACTGATTAATAGATTTCAGAAAACAAGTGGCCTATGAATGCTACATGTAGCTTTCTAGTATCATATGCAGATATGCATTCTAATTATGCATTCTTTTTGGCACAAAAAGTAAGGAAAATTATATTTGGTCAGTGGTGGTCAAAGTAGCTTCTCGTCATATGGAAGATCCATACACAGCCACAAGAGTCTGGCACCTCTGCCTCCTGCAGGTCACTAGCTTGGTCGCACACTGCTGTAGGGTGGCATCCCATTCTTCAACCAGTATTTGTTGCAAGTCAGCCAGTGTGGTTGTGTTGGTCACTCTGGCATTAATAGCACACCCATTCTGATCTCACAAGTGTTCAACAGGGTTGTGGTCAGAACTGCAGGCAGGCCATTCCATCCTCTCTTTACTCCCAAATTCTGGAGGTAGTCTTTGATAAACCCTGCTCTGTGGTTGGGTGAGCATTGTCATCCTGGAGGATAGAATTCTGATCCCAGATTGTAGAGATATGGGGCTTCCCACTGGTTGCAGGATCTCATTTCTCTCTGCATTGAGATTTCCTCCAGTAATGACAAGCATGGCTGTCAGCACCTGGGGTACGAGAAATTCAAATCAAGAGTCAATAGCAGAAGGTTTTCATGGGCACAACCCACTTACCCAGCTCTGTTGTTTAACCCACAAATACATTTTCCTTACAAATGTGGCACCATTTAAGCAGAAACAAACAGGGTTTCCAACGGTAAAAGATTTATTGTCAAGAAGCATTGTTACAAAAAAGAAATAATCAACCGGACACAAATTTCCTTACTTTTTGTGCTAAGTTTAATATTCATATGCAGATGTCTGTTCATTACTTAGCTAGCAGCCTCCTTTCTCATTTATGCTGCATCATTTCTTCACACCTTGCCAACTGCTGATCTAAAAGTGTTTCAAATGCATGCACCTGCAATGCTTTCCTTGTATATTGGAAGAACATAAGCTACAAACACAGAGCCGCTCATCATAACATTGTTAAATACTGCCGTCTGTGGTCAGAAATTCCACACATGCCTTTAAGGGTCTGCTGAGTCTAGTACATGACTGACAGGACGGCGCTTGGATTCTGTGTAACCAAGCATATTATGATGGCTGCTTGTATTTCGGCCCACCTGCCAAAATGCAATCTGGGCGCTTTGCTGATGTACTACACCCCACACTTTCATAATTTAGCTGCATAAATGCAAATCAAAGCACTAGCGCTCTGGGGCAGAGCTTGTGGAGGACAAGGTAAATTGAGGTGAAGAGGAAGAGGTGAGCCATTCTTCCAGTGTCCTTCTCTAAGCCTTATTACCCTGGAAGAAAATGAACACAACTGATACATTATAAAAGGGCTGAAATACCATGGCTATCTCTAATACAGTCTTTTCCCTCAAACAAAAGGAATGAAATAAGGTCTTTGTCAGCATTTAGGGCATCTGCCTTCTTTCCCTCCTGCTTGCCTTGTGATAAAAGAATCAGCAAAGTCGCATAATGATTGTTAATGAGATCTTTATTAACCAAATTATTGTCTCGCTGATAATTGCTTTCTCAATGTCATGTAACTGTGTTTTACACTGCCATTGAATTAATGTTAGGAATTAATGGAGTTGATTAGCCAAAATCAGTGTGGCTCTCCATCACCTCTTTGATTGGGATAATCATGTAGATTTTGCTGGACTGAGTTATGCTGTTCACTTCCCACATAGAGAATTTCAGACCAAGGGCTGAGGATAATTCTATTGCACTGGGAAGCTTAGCAGAGTGCAACAGCAGCCTTTCCATGGTGCAATCGAACAAGAATTCAATTTTGTGTGGGGTGTGTGTGCCAGCCACTGTTTATGTGTGATTTTGCATGTATCTGTGTGTGTGTGTGTGTGTGTGTGTGTGTGTGTGTGTGTGTGTGTGTGTGTGTGCGCGCGCGCACGCACGAGTGTGTGCGCATGTGCATGTATTCGCATTAGAAAGCGCAAGCATCCATCTAAAATACCATTGTGTTGCAGAGACAGAGATGAGCTTTGCTTCTTTTTAATTAGTGGCCCAGCGGACTTAACCCCACCTCATCATTCTGCCTGAACTAAGGCCCTACGATTAATTGACTCCTCTGAGTTGTCATGGAACTTCATTTCCTCAGGACACTGAGTGTGCCTCTCAGTTCACAACACATTTTGCTTGCACAAATATTGAGTCTTTAGTAGTGACATATGGTAAAGTCCTACAGGGCTTTGATGTTCCATTTTTCCATCTTCCTCACAGCCGTGAGATGTATTCATCTGTCTTAGGCTGACTATAAGCTTAACAACTTATCATAAAATGTACCTCCTTCCTTTCCAATTTATTACAGGTTTAATTGTTCTTTTGAACTGCCAGTACGTTCCACGCTGCCCTCGTTTGGTGACTCTATTACTGTTTCCATCCAACTGTCAAGAGAATCTGAATTGCATTTTTGAAATGTCAGAAAAATAAAATGTAAATTAGGTGCGTTTTCATTAGTTCTTGAAGGAAATAAATAGTCTTTCAGAATATGAAACATGCTTAGACAGAAAATAGACCCAGCAGAAAATTTAAACGTCTTTATGCTACATTATTATATGAAAAATATAGCACTTTATTGATTACTTCCATGTCAACAGTAACATAACCTCTTTAAGTGACAAACCCTCATCACAATCTTCCATTTCAACACAGGATCTCTGAATAATAAATCATTATGTACTGTTTGAAATGTTAAAAAAAAAAAAAAAACATTAAAGTGAACACCTGCATTTATTTTGACCAGAAATAAATGACATTACTGGAATATATAACAACATACTTTTTCCATTCTATGATTAGAAATGCCAGAAATGATGTATGAGGGACACCTAATAGGAAAGCATTGTGTGATACAGACAGTAAGCTTTATATTTATAGTCACAAACACAGTTGACAAACTAAAGGGGAAACGTACACTTGTCCTGTTAAAGTCAATGCAAATCAATACAAAGCTGTTGTCAACTGATCCCTTTTGTTCTATGATAAAACGTTTCTAATCCAAATGTCTCCATCCATAGGGCAAAAGGGGGCACATGCAGGGTTTCCTACACTTAGGCTTTATTTTAATGGCTGCATATTTTGCAAGCCAATATATACCGTGAATTTTTTTTTCATCAATCACAAATCCCCTCATTCTTATTTCCTATCCCCAGCCCGTCTCATATCAAGTTTCCTCACCAGCAGAGGTGATGCTTTGAAGATCATGAATGTCATTCAGCTGATCTCCAGAGAGCTTCACATCCGGTGGTTGGACAGCAGCCAGTTCCACCATCAAGGACTGCTGGCAGTGACAGCAGTCCTTGTTCTGCTCAGGAAATCTGCTGTTAGTTGGAGGGTCATTTGAACCAGAATGTGCACATGCATGGGCCACCTGCCCCCACGACATACAAATACAATCTAATTATGTAGGAAACACTGGGGTGAGTAAAAATTATGTGAATCAGCTGCTATGGCTTTCACAGTCAAGACATCAATGCTGTTGAACACCTTTCAGCTATCTCCAACCCTTCTTGTCTTGAGCTTCCCCACAGGCAGGTATACTAGCGTGATGTTGTGGAGATCATGGATGTCATTCAGCTGATCTCCAGAGAGCTTCACGTCCTGTGGTAGGACAGCCGCCAGTTCACTCACCATAGACTGCTGGCAGTAACAGGAGTTTTTCTTCTGCTGAAGAAATATGCTGTGAGTTAGTGGGTCATTCTAACCACAACACTCTCTCTAACACCGCATCCCGCCTTCTGAGTGCATTATCATTAATAATGTCCTGAGGGAACAATTATATTTCTGAACATAGTATTAACTGAAAATTCTTGTTGCACAGTTCAAAGTAAAGATTCAAAAACTCATACAACAAATATATCAATAAACTTATTGGAAGATTGCAAAAACTCTTTAACATTAAATTCCTTCATTTATTCTTTCCCTGACTATAAAGGTGGGGTTAGTGAGGGGATTATTCTGCCCAGGGCAGGTCACTCAGACGTTTGAGAGTACCATCTGCCTAAATTAAAGTCTTTGTTTTACTTCTGGAGATTCCTTTCTCTGATTGGATACAATCTCTATGTGGCTGATTGGTTGACTGCAGACGTAGAAAGTTTTCACAGTAGAATCCTGGGCAGAGTTGGTGTCCTCTGGCAGGATTTCGTGATTCAGTAGTTCTGCCTTTTCAGCTTGGGTTCCAGAAAGATTGACAAGATGGCTCCTAGTGCAACACAAACGCCCCTTGGGTGTCTGAACAAGGTAAGACTATGGTGTATCTGCCCTGGCTGAAACAGTCTCTTTCTCCTGCACCTCTGTGATCCAAACCTGGTCTTCCAGATACAGTCTGGCAAGATCTCAAGCTCTATGTCAGTAGTTAAACCTCTTGAATTATTCCTTTCTTTACTTCTGTTCTCTCTCTCTCTTAGTTTTGTGATGTCTGTCCAGCCTGGGTTAAGCGAATATGCCATGAGCGCTAGATAGGGATCTCTCCCTTTCTGTAGAACACTCTTTACCATTTTCACTGCCTGTACCATCTCTCTGTTGCTTTGGGGAAATCTAGAGCTTGATGTGGTGTACGTAAAGCCCCATTATGAAGCAACCTGACAAAGTGGTCTGCAGAGACCTGAGGTCCATTGTCCAACCAAACCTATGCCATGGCGGGCAAAGATTGACCTTAATCGTCTATCACTGCATTTGCACTGGTCAGGGTTAGTTTGGCTATTTCTACATACCTAGAAAAGCAGTCAACAATGACCACATACTGGTTTTGACTCCTCTTCAAAGCGATCTCCCACAAAGTTCCATGGACTTGTTGGAAACTCAGTTGGCATGAGCTTTTCTATGTGGTTTTGCCCAGGGTTCACAGTTCTTCAACAGTTGCTGCAGTTGAGTTCTAAGTCCTGGTCACCATACCATCTTCTTTTTGTGACAGGTGAACACACTTGTCGGGTCATAAGAGCCCACACACATATTTTTGTATTATATCTTTTTGCAACGGTGCTACTCTCCTGCACAATGTCAGTCTTACTATTGCTCTTCTTTACCTACATTTTTATATTCTATTTATTTTCTTTTTTATCACTGTTGTATATGTATAGTTTTGCACTGTGCCTGTGGTATTCTACTCTCACTTTGTTGTTTATTTATTGTAGATTGTACTTTTTCTTGCTGCTGTAACATAATTTCCCTTGCTGTATCTATCTATCTATCTATATTGCTTTGCTCTTTCTCTGGACTTTGTAATGTCCTGGTGACCTGTATGGAGTCGTTCCAAAATATCTTTCTGTAGTGATTTTGGGATCACTTATGTGTGCACCTTTCAGCAGGAGGCCGCTATCCACATCAGGTCCCCGGCATGTGGATAGTAAGGAGAGCATGGTATTTAGTGTTTTCCAGGCTTGCCATTCAGACAGTACTACTTCACCTGTTTCAGCATATCATTGTTGTCTTAGTGGTCCCTGATTTGTTGCAGTCTTTGCTCTGTTGTTGGCATATAAATCAATCTCTCTTTTTAAACTCTTGTCTCCCATAGCTCTTTCTGGTGCTCTGGACAACACATCTGCAGTCATTATGTTTTTACCTGGAACGTGTAATATGGAGAAGGAGTACCTCATCAGTCTCATTTTCAACCTTTACACTCAGGACGGCAGCTCATCCAGGCTCTTTGACCCCAATAGAGGCACTAGAGTATCTAAAGGTGTATGTACCGTGTGTAAAATAATATCTACCAAATGGCATAATGAATGTTGTAAGGAGAACTGACTCCTTCAACAGGGGGATTTGCTAAAACCTGAAGTTAGCATCTAACTTTGAGACTATTTTGGCGCCTTCAAGCTACCCCAGGGTATGTTCGACCAACGGTAGCATGTGTCGCTCTCTTTTGACTGACTTGTTCAATGCAAACCTTGTCCCTACTGTGTTTTGGAAGTGGAACCATCCCAGTACAGCATTCTGTAGGCTGCTCTACTCTAGAAATGACTCCGAGCTCCTTCATGTGGGCCAATTCTTTCTTAACTTCTGGTAGGAAAGGGAGTGGAACACATTAGGGGGTCAACAGGGCAAAAGGTTTGGCACTGGGTTTAAGGTCAATTTTGTACTCCCCTCTTTAATCTACCTATTCCACTGAACAATTTTGGGAACTGTTGTGTCAACCGCCTCTTCTGAGGCAAGCAACACTGCACTGTCTTCACTCTTGTCACTAATCCAAGAGCAACACTTGCAGGATGACTAAGCAGTCCCTGAGTTAGATGTTTTTCTTGTCTGTACTAAGGTTACCTGTAAAGTTCCCTTTGACCATGAGAGGTGACATCTCTGCCCCATACAGTTTCAGCTTTGAGGGTTGCAACTGGGGTTTCTGTTTTAAAGACTATTACACACTGTATGGGATTACGGTTACATCCAGTCCTCTATCTGTTTTAAGTACACAGTCAAGATTATTTAATTTTACTGTGACCTTCCAAGCATCATCTGTCTCATCCAATGTACCGAGCCCAGGAATGCAACTTCACCCTCATCACTGCTATCTTCACTTTTGATGTGGACTTCTCCTACCAGCCTAGATTTGCACACTCTAGCAAAGTGACCTTTTTTCAATAAAACATCTCTTTAGTCAGGCACTAATTTTTGCTGCGAGAGGGTATTTTACCACACCTGTTGCAATGGTGACTGTCCTTATTATATTTCCTGTTTTCTCCAGTTGACTGGTCTCTCTGTTGTTGCGCTGTTTTCACAGGCTTGAATGGCTGTGTATTTGCTCTAACACTGCCCATGTTCTCGGTGTTTTCCATCTTAAACTTGTTTTTAAGTTGGTCCTGCTGCTTTTTTACAAGCTCACTCTGGCAAATTCAAGTGACAGCTTTCTCTAATGTTAATTTGGGATCCATCTGAAGTTGCTCCGACAGTCTTTTATCTCTGAGTCCAACAACGAGCTTGTCCTGTGTCATTTCACTGTGCAGCACACCATATCCACAATGCTTTGCCAATGCATGTAAAGCTGTGATGAAACTGTTTGCAGACTCACTGTCATGGTCCTGGGTCTAGGACCCAGTGTGTGTGAGTTTTTGGACTTTTGAGGTTTTTGTTGCCTTATTTTCTGTGATCCCTTGGTTAGATTTCTTGTTTCCATTTGAGTATGTTTGATCATGTTTCAGTTCTGTGGTTAGTTTAGTTATTTGAGTCCTGCGTATAGTTTAGTTATGTTTTGTTCCCCATTATAGCTCCCTGTGTCAAGTCAGCATTCTTGTCTCTGCGTTTTCCTCTGTCCTGTTTTATTTGCTTAGCTTTGGTCTTGTCTGTTCATGTTCAGTTTTGCTTCCTTAGTCTTGTTAACCAGGTTCTGTTCAGCTGTTGTCTCTGGTGTGTCCTATTTCCCTGATTGCCCTGATGTGTATTTATTGTCTGGGTTTACCTCAGTTCTCTGTTGCGTCCTCATCGTCAGTACCCCCACCCCCACCCCCTGGCCATGTGTTCCATCTGTCCATGTTCTTGTTTCCAACGAAAGGTTTTTTTTGTTACGTTGGCTCCTGTCCAGTTCAGTTTGCCCCAAGTTTCTTAGCAATAGAGGTTGATAAAATGTTAAGTTCTGTTTTGAGTCATATCATATCAAGATGGTGCTGCATGTAAAGCATGCCCCCTATCTCTAGCACTAACACTACAATAAATAGGCAAAAATCACATATCTGTTGCCATTAACAGAAATTCATGTTTGACAAAAATTCACATTAACTGCTTTATATTGAAAGCCCAGCCTGAACCACACAGATCTGAAATGGAAATTCTGAAATTTCTGTTCCAGAGAAAGATTGCAGTCAGTCAGTGTCAGACATTGCTTGGAGACAAGCTGCCTGGTGCAATCAACCTTGTAAATGGTAAATGGACTGGTACTTATATAGTACTCTAACTGAGCACTCAAAGCACTTTTTACTACAAGCCTCATTCACTCAATCACACATACACGTCTGACATTCGCACACTCCAATGAATGCATTGGGGGTAACTCATGGTTCAGTGTCTTGCCCCAGGATACTTTGACAAGCAGAGTGGAGTAGCTGGGGATTGAATGAATGACCTTTCGATTTGGCGGACGACACTTCCTCCTGAGCCACGGCCACCCACCACTTGTGTTCCAAAGTGGTTGCCCAGAGGTTGATGATTTTGCATTCTCAACATCTGGGCAACCAGTTGGTTACTGCAACTACTTGCAATGGGTCTCTGACAGAAAAAAAATTCATTGCAATCTTCTGACAACCACTTTTTCCTAGTTTCAAGGAAAACTTTTAGTCCTACTTTCACTCTTGTGTGACTGAGCCATTGGCTATTTAAACACTGCTGCCCTCAGCAGTCAGTAACAGAAATACTAGTCAGTTAAACTAATTATTCATACTTTATTAATTTACAGCACCAGATAACTGTTGGTTCTAAGATGGTTCTAAGTTGGTTCTTAGCATGCACTTCATGACAGCAAGATGGTATACATGAGAATAAATTAAAGCAAACTACAGTGCCCATGTTCACTCTCATATCAATGTTCTACCCAGCATGTGGTGTAGTTCAGTCATATTTTTTTTTGGGGGGGGGACAGGATATGTGCAACAGAGTGATGATTCTTATCAGACTTTGCATAAACAGGAAAAACAGTGTTTATGATGACATATGGATGTATTAACCATAAGAAAAGAATAAAGAATCATTAAATTAATTCTTCAAGACACCAGTATTTACCATTTTAATGCAACTATCTACAAACTATTCACAAGAGTCTAACAAATGACACTGTCAACCAATCATTAGTTGGGTTGTTCAAGTCCACTAAATGGTGACCAAAATATGAGCCTACATTTGTTTCTTCAGGTATTGGCTTTTATCAGCAGAACTGTGGGCCAAGAACAACCAAGGAATTAGTTACCTCTATTTAAGGTCTGCTGCCTATGCTATCCCATTAAGCTTACACTTACAGATTTATAGGGAACGGAAGTATGTACAGCTGTTATGGTGCAATCTTGATCCTGAAACTGGAGCAGTGCCCTGTGAACTCAGCAGGACTGCAGCATTTATAGTGAACCTCATCAGTTATACCTGGCTACACACACAGCTGCACACCTAAAGAGCATCATCTCACTGGGATGATAATCTCTCCTTATAAACTAAGAGAAATGACTATCGTTTTGTAGAACACAACCACTTGACAGTTTGTACGTCTGCAGCACCCAGGGACTGATCTCACAAGTTTATATAACAGCTACATTTTCCGTTTTCTGCACTGACTTTTGTGTTTTTGTGTTGAGCCATCATATATTGCATTCCACAGGGGAATCATAGACAGCTTTTTCAGAGTCGTTACTTGTTATAAAAGAAAAACATAAGGGAAATTTTACTTTTATGTATTTCATAGCATAGTTTTAAACATTATCTTTGTGTCATTAGCATAACTTAATCCAGAGAATGGACCATGATGTATTATCACCGCTTAAAACAAAGAAGATGTTTGCACCTGAAATGTGTTCAGGGTTAGAAAAATTGCACAGAAATCACAAAATTAATTAATGGTTTTAACTTTTTTCCATCTTGTGCATGCAATGTGACAGCACACCAACAAACAAAATGCAAAGGGAAGACATTGCATAGCTTTTATTAGGGGTCATGCCCTAGTGTATTTCAAGCTCCAGGCACTTTATAGAAATTTTTACAGTTTCTGCACTGATTACAAAAATGTCTTTATTTATATAAAAAAAAACATTACAAACAGTAAGGCTCTCAGATATTCTGTATTTACTCTCCAGTGGACTGACTTTTTCTCTTTCAATACTACACCTGCTGAGCAAACAAGCATGCAGTCATGAGGTACTCGTCTGTCCTCTTTTGTGCCTTTTGTAGTAACCTTGCTAAATGTGCATGTGGCACCTAATATACGTCGGCGATAAATCAGTGCAACCCCCAGACTTTTATAGTCCATTCTTTCTGCACACTCAAAGCATATCACTCATGTTTGTGCATTTTCAGATGATTTTTTTTTTTTTAAATCATTGTTATGCTGAGCCCAAAGGAATGTTCGGAGTTGCAGTCCAATCACGAGTGATTTATTTTTCATTGAGGAAAAGTACCAGGGTAAGCACAACCAAAACAACAAATAAAACAATTTGGAATTCTAATAAATAACTTACATATCAAAAAAGACAAACTAAAAATATAGGCCTCTTTATCTGCCTCTCTTGCATAAATAGGATAGAAATATTGCTAGTAAAAAGGCTTCTTACCTCAACAGCCACCAGGCCTGCCCTTTCATGATATACTACATTAAGTATAATATTCAGGTGTTTTTCACAATGCATATATTCTGCTGCACTGCTGGCTACAGCAATCATCAAGGACACTTTTTTGCTCATTTGGATAGAAGTAGACATTGGATTGCAGCAGCAAATTCCAAATGATGGAAGCCTACAGTTTACAGTAGATTATGCATAGAGCATTTCATTGGAGGTAAGCATCTCACAGAATATTAGCCCATTCATAGATTGTGTATATGATTAATTATTGTATTCCAAAACAACCTCTTCGTGATGGTTTTTGGTAGCTATCAGAGAGAAACGTTAATGCAACAGAGCAAACAAACAGGGACCTGGAGCCAGAGTGGATATTTGAGCTGGCACAACAATCTGGCCGCAATCTTCAGCCTGAAGTAGTCAGTCCTTACTGAGCGCACACGGGCAACAGCTGACTCACCACAGGTGAGGCAATGATGGAAGGGCGGGGAAACCTAGGGAAACACCCTCACACAAAGGTGAACAAAGATGCCCAACAACACACACACTGGCAGGTTACGAGAGAGCAAGAGCGAGAGAAAAAAGAAAGTAGGCAGCGTCAGGGAACATGACAACAAGCCTCTTAAAAACAGTTTTAAAATTAAAATAAACAACTTCCAAACAGCAGACTAAACTCCTCTCTTGATTACACATTATTTGGGTCATTTCAGTCTTATTTTCTTCATCTTCCATCTGCCTTGACTACTTAAATATAGTCATGGAGCTGTAACGGTGAGCACACCGTTATGCTACCTGTCTAGATAGCATTCCCCAGCATTCCATCTGGCAGAGTATTTTGTAAATGTCCAATTATTAGTTTTTATTTTTCACAAATTATTTTGTACCATGATGTTTCCCGTGTTGCAGATTTTTTTTGTGTGTGTGTGGATTATTGTGATCAAAATTAATATAACAGTGGTCATATTAATTAAAACATTGAGTAAAAAGGGTAAGCAATTAACTCTAATTATGCTCATTAGCAAAGGTTTACGTCAATACTGCAAGCCAGCAGGCTGCCTGACCTTTGTACTAAGGAGCTTTATTGTTTGTTTTTTGTTTTTTAAACACAAAAGCTATAATTGTTAAGTTAGACAATATAATTTATTAACCATTTTACACATGCAAAAAACAGTCTGAAAATACTATAGAGGACCAAGTAAATGTTATAACTTAATATTGTATTGCCTATTCAGCTGAATATCGTCCATTTTTGCTGATATTGTCCATTTTATTGTACAGATTACAATAGACCAGCTCATTCTTTGCTGTCTGAGAACAACTCAATGATTTGGTGCTCTCCTGCTGATATAAAGCAGAAAATGAAGTCTTCTCTCTGTGTGTGTCCTCTCTCTTTTTCTCCTCATCACCCACTGTGTGTGCAGAGATGCATTTCGACTAATATCTAATAATAATAAGAAAACCTAATATAATATACGGTTGTGATCAGAAGTTTACATATACTCATTATTAGTATGAATGCCATGGTAATGTTAGTCTTTTAATGATTTATTTGAACTGTTCTTTTTCCTGGGTGGAATGATTGTATAGCATACATATTTGAAAAACAGGAATTGCGTGCACAAGTTTGAAATTATTTTGGATTCTCTCTGATCCATACAGGGTCAACTATATACATACACATAAATCTTTTAATAAGTGGTACTAAAGGTTCTACAATGTATTTTAACTTGACAAGGCCAAGGATTATTAACTTCTAGTTAATGATGACGGATTGACTACAACTGGTAGTTTCTCTTTTCCAGTATAAAAAGGATTTGTTTGAAAGCACTCATTGGATTGACCAATACCCAGGACAATGGAAAAGTGCAAGGAACTCAGTGAATATCTAAGAAGGAGAATTGTAGATTTACACTAGTTGGGAAGTCTCTTGGAGCTATTTCTAAACAATTGTACATAGATAGAAGTTATTCTGATTTGTCACCACTTTGTTATGGTCTAGAAGAAGACCCAAACTGTCATCCTCAGATGAGAGAAAACTGGTCAGGATATTTAGAAATAACCCAGGAACCACCAAGGCTCAAGCCTGCCATGAACTGCACACTGCTGGAACACCAGCATCACGGTCTACAGCAAAGCCAGTTTTACATCACCACGGACTGAGAGGGTGTTGACCAAGAAAGAAGCACCTGCTCCAAAGTTGACACTTTCAATCTCAACTGAAAATTGCAGCTGCCTTAACGGAT
Source organism: Pterophyllum scalare (assembly GCA_024447675.2). Classification (NCBI taxonomy): domain Eukaryota; kingdom Metazoa; phylum Chordata; class Actinopteri; order Cichliformes; family Cichlidae; genus Pterophyllum; species Pterophyllum scalare. The sequence goes on along the minus strand of JAMQGT020010142.1, from coordinate 31,101 downwards.
AAGCCAAATGCCCTCTGGAGAAAAGGTTTTATGGTCAGAAGAGACAAAGATTGGAGCTATCTGGCCACAGTGGTTTTGGAATGGATAAAGCAGGCTAATATTAAGCTTCTGGAATGGCCTTCCCCTGACCTCAGCCCTTTTGAAAATTTGTGGACTATGTTTAAAAGCAATGTCTTTTCCAGGAAACCAACCAATTTAAATGAAGAGTACCAATTCTGCCAAAAAGAGTGGTCAAATATCCAGCCAGAATTATGCCAGAAGCTTGTTGATGGCTAGCAAAAACATCTGGTTGAGGTGCAACTTGCAAGGGACATTTAACCAAATATTAGTGAGTGTATGCATATAGTTGAGCCTGTATGTACACTTTTGACCCAATGTGAATTACAGAAAATCTAAACTAAACATCTAACTTGTGCACCCAATTTTTGTTTTTAAAAGTCATTAAAGATCTGTGCTATACAATCATTCCACCCTGGAAAAGGAACAGTTCAAAGCAATCATTAAAATACCAAAATTAGCGTGAAATTCATGCCCAACTGTATAATACTTTCAAAACTCTTAAAAAGCAACAGCAAGCGTTTTGCACATTTACAGTAGTAGTAAAATTTGAAAATTCATACCATGCTAGAAATTACAACTAGTATACCACCCAGCACTACTGGAACCCAGTTTAAAAACTGGTCACCAGCCCAGTGATGGCATACCATCGGCAAGTCAACACATGTGGGTAAACATTTAACAGAGGGAACAGTAACTCCCTCAAACAGGGAGGGATAAAAGACATGGAAAACATGTAAAATATGACTAGGGGTGAAAGTAAATGAACTAGACTAAAAGACAAAAAAAACATTCAAAACTGAACACACTCTAAAAGACAAAGTTAAACACTGGTGAAAAAAAATGTTTTGTGAATATTTTAGGAGCAATATGAAACTGTTCATCATGTTTCTTGTTAACCATACCATGTTTCAAATGTCCCTGAAATGTGCTTCACACAATGTCAGATTATTTTACAGTTTGGCTAACCTTAACAATGGACTAAACAACTGCAGATTGTTTGCCTTGGTTTCTTTCAGGCTAGTGTCCAGAATGTGGTTACACCTGGCTCCCAGTTTAATCTGAAACAACCAACATACCGGAACTGCATGATGCTAACCGCATCCCCAGTTAAAACTGTTGAACCAACAGGTAATTGCCACTGTACATGAACAAAATATGACTTATTCTGACTGACTGTATTTACAGTCATAAGCTTCAACATGAAATAGCAGACTAGCAGTTACTAAATAATCTAATCTAACTGCAACCAGAAGGGCATGGTAGGATCTGCCAAGAAGTGTACAGCTAAGTGTAAGCCTAATCTTAAAAGTAGAGACGGTGTCTGTATCCTGAATCCAAACTGGAGCTTGTTCCACAGAAGAGGGGGCTGAAAGCTGAAGGCACTGCCTCCCATTCTACTTTTATGTACCCAATGCCTCAAATAAACCTGCAGTTGTTGAAGTGCTCTGCTTGAGTGATATGGTACTACATGGTCTTTACGATAAGATGGGGCCTGATTATTCAAGACCTTGCATGTGAGGAGAAGGATTTTAAATTCGTGGTGGCATTAAAAAGATCCAGAATTCAAAAAGGATCCTTGTGTTATCTCAAAAGGTAAAACTGAATGGCAAAAAAACGCATTGTTTACTGACCCTCTCTTCAGTCAGAACCCATGGACTTGTTACTTGTTTTCCAACTTTTCATGTTGGTCTCTAAATAGCTTATTGGAGCACTTGCATAGCAGGCATTACTGAACACTTTGCTGAGCCAGAGTGCAATAGTTTTTTTTGTTTGTTTGTTTGTTTAAATAAAGAAGCAGGCCCACCTTATTATTACCTTTTAAGAGCATACACATACAGATATATTCTTGCTAAGAGGCAATTGAAAAACTATCAAGAATATTTTCCACAGGCACAGAGGCTAATTATCTGGACTTCTGGCAGTGCTGGAGTACCTGTGGAGTGCCATTCCATGTAGCTCTCTTCAGATATTGTTTTCTCTTATTTTACTTCAATGCTGATGTCATCCTTGATTCAATTTATTTAAACTGTAAACAGTTCCTGGAATTCACTGAACTCGATTTTCCCAGGTTCACTCATTTACTAGTTAAAACAGTACAGCACCCTCAAACATTTAAAATGAGTAAACCAAGTGTAGCGCAGCCACTTGTATTGCCACTGACTGATATTTAAAATGGGCCTCATCACCGATTTTGTTTGTTGATACAGACGCTAATGGGTCAAGACTCCATTTCCCCTCCAAACCACATGGAGCGCGTTCTCTTGTGTTGTTGTTAGTTTGCTGCAAGTTCTCCTTTGAGACATTAAAAGCAAGAAAGGCCATTCTGCTTTTCCTGGACGTTACCTAGAGCTGCACTTTTAAAGGGCTTTTAGTCTAATTCATTTTCCCACCTCCACAACTACTTCTTCTCAAATTAATGGGCCCCTAAACGTCTATCAGCAGGACACATTTAGCTGTGCTTGACTGTGCCTCAATCACTGCCAAAGCTTTCAAGTATTGCTTTGCATCAGTTAGAAACATTCTCTCTGTGCATTAAATACATTACAATTTCACCCAGAGCAACGGGGGTAAAAAAAGAAAAAAAAGAAAATTGGCTGAGAACAGAGGCACTTACACAAACTTTATGATTATGTTTCTATCCTATTTCATGCACTAACTTAGGAAGCTTAGATTAGCACTGAGGGATTGATGTCAATCATTACAGCTCTGTGCAACGTCACTGTTAAATGTGTCACTACATCATCAATTATAACCCAAAAAATTGAGAAATTTTACAAGAGTATAAAGAAGTCCAGGCTTTCTGCTGCTGAATAATCCTGTTTATTAAAAGTGTTGTCACAGGTTTTTTTGGATTGGCAGCGAGAGAACCAGCTTGAGGCATGAGCACATTTTTATTAACAACAACAACACAATAGGCCACCACAGCATGCAAGAATTCCTAGCTTTTAAAAAGTCTTTTAAGCAGACAGCTGGGTCCGAACGTTTTTTACATGTGAGTTTTACTCTACAGGTCTCAGCCATGCAGTTGTTGCTAACGTTCAAGCCTTAGCAATTTACTGTAGGTAGGTAAACAGCTGGGTGACAACAAAGACTCAAAGTACGAAAGCTGTTTCGAGTGCAGTTGGTTCTTCAAAAAATATTCGAAGCACAAATTATTTTACCTTCCCTATGAAGGTTGAGTCAACTCAGGTCAGGCCAAGCATGTTTTAGAAATAACTGAAGCAATCACGGAGCTGTAGACTGAAAATCTGATTCAGCCAGCGCTTCGGAAAGGTGGGCGGCTGGCTGTCGTCGGGTCCCACATATGTTTTGTGTATCCTTTTGTTAAGCTGTCATGCGTGGATGTCACAGATCTGTTCCTGCTTGTTTATGCCAGCATCAAGCAAAAAGAGCCCGGATGAGCAGTGCAGTGATACGGCTGATCTGGGATTGCACGCACGCATACAGCTACTTCTTCCTTTCAAACACAAACACACACACTTACTCATCAGGGATAACACACCTGCAGTATTCTATTTCAGAGCCAGACCACAGGGATAGGGACGATTAGATACTCATCTTGACACATGGAAATATGGACAGGCAAACACACAAAAAAATGCTTCAAAAGGTGTCCTGGAAGAGGCCCTGGAGTCTCAGTGTCGCAAAGGCCAAATTAGACCAGGGCCATTCACTATCGTTGTCTTTGCCCTTTTTCTATCCATCTCTGGCTGGTGGTGGTGGCTTTTGACTTGGAGGACAGTGAGAAGGGAATCTCTGCCAGGCTGGGAAAGGATTCAAAGCAACAGCTCTCAAACACAGAGCCCTTCATCCCCATTTTAACCAACTTCCATTTAGTCATCCATCTGCCAAGATTCAGGTCTGGAGCAGAGGGGAAAAGTAATTGACCACCAATTAGATTGATTATACCATACTAGATATGATTGATGGAAAATACTAAAATAAGACACACAAGGCAGAATAATCCGATCACGATGCCCTGGAGTGGTGCTACCTCTTCATCGTTCCTGGGTGAAGTTAGAAATGTATCAAATAGATGAAGAAGTCAATGTTCATTTGGAGACAAGCCAGTGAAACAGTCCTCCTGGCTGAACTCATATTCAACATTTATTGCGTTTGACTTTTCACATGCACACACTTTGATATCTGCTCAAGGCTGCATCAAGAAAGCAGCCATTTGCTGCCCGACTGAACGGGCTTATATTGATCTCGAAAAATATGCACACATTCTGATGATGGCTAATGCATCCAGAGTGTAAAGTCCTCTTCAGAAATCCAAAGTTTAAGCACGCATGTTAGAGTCTTCACAGCTAAGCTCAAGCTGCAGCCAAGTGTAATTGTGCGGCTGCTTTTGTTTTCTGGTGTTAGCCATTTTATACGTAATTAGCTGTCAGGGATGGTGAAAAGAGGCTAATTCCCATTCTATTTTTTGCCTCCCTGAGTGGCTGTGCTCAAGTCTGACACTGACAATAATTAAATCTCTGGCTCAATGACTCTCATGTGCGGTGCTACATTTGTCTCCACCCTTGTAATGTGTAATATGGCTGGGCATCACCCCCTACATTTCTCTAAGTAATTTGTTCCCCTGAAGGGTTTGACCACTCAACAATGCTGGGCCGTGATACTTAGCCATCCTATCACTCAAAAACCTAGTTAAGAAGTATCTGAACTGCAGGGCTTTCAAAGTCGGCAGCAAGCTAGCACGGAGAATATGACTGGAATCAACTATTATTAATGATGGGTTCAACAGTCCTCCAAAATACCTCATGTCTTTCATGTCCTGTTTGTGCAGACAAGTTAATTGGAAGGTTTTTAAACCCATCTGATGCTTTGTCATTTAAAACAATTTAAACCTCCCTATCTCTAGACTCCACTGCAATTATGGACTTACTTGCAAGGTCAATGAAATCCCTCCCCTGCTCTGCCATGTGTCTTGGTTAGGGTTAGAGCTAGAGAACAACGAAAGGTTTAAGCTCTGGCACAGCCAGCAGAGTACAGAAGAAAGACACTGGGAAAATACACCCAGATGCAGTAGAGACGCTCAGCACTGATGTTTTATTACGTAATTTTTTTGATACAAATATTCTTCTGCAAGTGTGGCAAATAGCCTTCTGAGATTTACTGAACAAATGGAATATCTACTGTACCCTCATTTAGCAGGTGGTGATTTTACACACTAGTTGTGGTTGATTAGTCTGTCTTTTAGCAACAAATGAATCCTAACTAATTTGATTCCATTGCTCACAAGACAGAAAAAGTAGGCTTATTACTATTCTGAAACCAATCTGTGATACAAATGTACACGGCCTCCGGTTGAGTGAAAAGGCATGTGCTGGTCTTATGCTAATTAGACATGATGGACCATTGTCAGAGTAATCTGGTCGAAAGCAAGCTTTGGTGAAGTGAATAGTAGAATTCAATTTTGTCAGAATAGTAGAATTCAATTTTTTTCAGGGTCCAATCACGATTGAGTAATTTTTCCTTGTTTTTTTTTTTTTTTTTTTTTTAATAACCACCCAGCCATCACCACCACACCTGGTAATAGACCCAACTCATGCAAATAATATTTTTCTATGAACCAAACCATGGTTCAATATACAGTACTGTGCAAAAGTCTTGAGACATCCCTCATTTCTTTATATTTTACTAGGAAAATGGGTAATGGGTATAGCAATTTTTTTTTAAAACAAATATAAATACAAATATAAACAACAATACAGCATATAAGGTACATGTATAAGGTATAATAGACAAGAATATACTGTGTATAAGGGTTTTTGCCTTTTGTTCTGTCAATAATGTTGGAGTGTCAGCTGTGGGGAACACAATCCATGACTGACAGCGTTTCATTGTGTGTTTTTCTATTCAGGTATGCTTTTACTGAACTGGCAGTTTGTTTGCTGTTGCCAGTCAGGCAGTGTTCAGTGCTGCATGATGGCTCAAAAATAGTTTCATCTTTCATAATTTCATCAACCACTGGCAGGAATGCAGCCCCAAACCATGACAGAGCCTCCACCATGTTTCATAGATGGCTGTAGACACTCACCGTGGTACCTTTCTCATGATCTTCTCGGCGCATATTGATGGTAATTTGAATTTTAAAAAAGTCACATTTGAATTCATTGCTCCATAAGACCTGCTGCCACTGAATTTCAGGCTAGTTCTTGCATAATTTGGCATATCTCACTTCTCCCTGTTTCCCTTCGTTAAGAATGGCATCTTGACAGCCACCCTTCCACTGAGACCATTTCTGATGAGGCTACAGTGAACAACAGATGGATCAACTGAAGGGGCAGATGCAGTTCTCTGCTCCTGTGTCAGGTCTTTGTCAGATTTTACCAATTTTTTGAGGACATGACTTTCAAATACTGTTTTTTTAGACTTGCCACTTCTTCTTTTGTCCTCCACTCAGATAGGTTACTGAGGGTTGGGTTGGTTTGTAAAGGTTTTATTTTTCCTAGTATGACAGTTAAAGGCATGGCATATTTTTATTTTTGGGTCATTTATTCAATCAAACACTACTTACTGATAAGAAGCTACATTGTACACTGCATCTTGAATTCAAAATTACGCCATTACACTGCTGAAATCTCACATATTCAGTCGGAAACTGCGATTAGCATTTAACTGGAGGTACCTATAAAAAATAATGAATGAGCACAACATTCAGATCTGAAATGAATTTTCTCTCCAGCCATGGCATGAATCCAATTAGAGCATACAGAATTATGCATCAGGGAAGAGACAGCTGTTATTGTAATCATTATCTTTACCACTGTCATCAACACGTCATCATTACGCTCATCATTATCTCCATCATCGTGTGTATGGGAAGGAAGGGAATTAATTTCCACGTGCTCATCCCCACAGAAAGAGGCCCTTAAACCAGTGCGACACAGAATATCACATCGTAAATTTCTATCAATTAATCTGATTACCACTATCTTGCAGTCAAGGTAACCTTTACAATAAAGAACATATTTGATTAGTACATTGTTTATTTGAAAGGCAAAGGCACCGGTGTTGCAACCAGCCTAAAATTTAACACTCCTGACACTTTTCCCCTCACTTGCAAAGCAAAAGCATATTATGTAAATTTAACCATCACTGTTTGCATATGTGAGTGCATTTGTGATGAACATCACCGGTTTAGTAAGGTAAAGAGTGAACCAGTCAAAGTAAATGGAAAACACAACATAATTACTGTATAATTTTACTGCTAAAGACTTTTAAGTGAAAAGTGTGCATGTTTTGTCCTTGCCCGGGAATAGTTTCATTTCTTGACCTTTTCAATAATGCAATCCCATCCCAGACTGATAAGAGACACGCCCGCTGCATTTAGAGAAACTTAGCGCCTGAGACTGACAATCAAGTATGTCACAGTGTTTAGAAAAACTGTATTGGTTGGCAGCAATTCTCCAGACAGGTGCAGCAAGCATCTCTTTTTAATTTGCTACATGCTCAGTATTCAGCAGCATGGATCAAAGGGACACTTAATTTTCCTCCCCTCTCCCCATTATGTGCACTGAGGAATGAGGCAGACCCTCGTGGGAGCAGATTTGATTACGGTTTATCATTACTGTCACTCTCCATGGTGACAGAGGGGCTGATCCCAGGCCTCCAAGACGCGACCAAACAGATTAGCAAAAGGACCCTTATTTTCTGCTTTAATTTTATCCATCACCTAAACTCTGAAGTCTTGTTAAATGTTAATTGTTAAGCAAATGTAGGGCCTATTTCTAAGCATCTACAGTTATATTTTCAAACCCTGAATTGTGCAAAGCTGTGGAAACCACTTTAAACACTAGAATGGCAACTTGAAATAAATGAAAATGATGAAAAAGAAATAAATAAAAGAGCTGTAAAGCCAGTTCAGTTCAGTTCCATTCATTTTTATTTATATAGCACCAAATCACAGCAACAGTCACCTCAAGGCGCAAAGCCAGTATGTATGTTTACAATACTCAAAATACTGAAAACAGCTGCAGATGATCATGTATGTTGATGCCTCTGCTGTTCAATCCAGGGGTAAACTGTGGGCCTAATTATCTCCCATTCCAGTTCACTGTTGTCTCTGCATCTCATCTCGCTCCCTCTCTCCTTTCTGGGGCATCCCCATTTCTTACTTTAAACCCTCCTCAACTCCCGCACAATTGTAAATATTTCCTAAGTACACACTAGAACAGTATTTATTTCCAATTAGAGATACTATACTTTTATCCCTCAAGTGAAACTGGTAGATTTTTATTCGATTTGCTTCCCCCTCCAAGTTTTTTTTTCTTCCTCTCCTCGTGTGATATTTTCCTGTGTCTACATTAGCATAAGTGCAGCAGTGATCTGCTTCAGGTTGACGGTTTTTAATAGGGCGGCATTTCCATTTCACAGAGGACACATGTGGTGGTGGGATGTCGAGGAGGGCCCGTTGGGGGTGTGGCGAGGGGGGGTTTGGGGGGGCAGCGAGTAAGGGAAAGCTGTACAAAGAGAATGGTTGAGACACTCTGCAACGAGTCCTGTCACATTTAATAATGCAGCAGGGATGGGGAAGGAGCAGTCATTTTCAACCCCAAATGGCAGCCGTCGGTAGCATGCCCCCGGATGCCGTAGAGCCTAATTATAAGAGAAAGACTCCTCTCCAGTCCACGGTCATGTGAACATCAAATCTGAACCACAGAAGACTCTTCGAGGCCCCCTAGGGTGCTCTCAAAGACCTCCAGGGAGCACAGGTGACACATAGTCACAGAGCCTGAGGGGACAGTGGCACAGCCCTCGTGGCAGGGACTTGTCATGGATGTCAGAAGGACTTGACCCAGTTGCTGGATTGAGTGCTGGCAGCTGTCTCGTCAGCAAAGCATCTGTCAGTCTTGGCTTGCAAACTCACTGTGCAACAAAAAGCACAGGAAACGGTGTACAATTTGAGGACAAAAGGCACACATTAACCTGAGTTTTGAAGGCAGTGTGTGAGTGTTTGGTGCATGTGCCTGTGCAGATAAGAATAGCACTCCAAATGGCTTTATAAATACAGACTAATGTTGTGTCACCAGTGGACTGTGCAGTTTAAATCTCTGTGAAGAAACAATCACCACATCACAGACAAAACACTCCTTTTTTTTTTTTTTTACTAAAATCTCCTTACACTCTAAGCTTTTCACACTTCTGAATTTTTGAAAATACTTCTGAAACAAATCGATTTTGACAACAGTCCTGCCATCTCTAAGAGTTAAACAAAGGTCAGCTTGTCAAGAGGAGACATTTCAGATGGCTGATGCTATTTGGCACACTGTGATTAACTAATCAGGCTGGCTCTATATAGGATTATGCAATTAATAAAAAAAAAAGTAAAGGTCACAGAGAAAACATATTTGATGTTATAAATCTTATTTAAGCTTATCTTAGCTTCAATTTTTCACATTAATACCATAATCCTGGGAGGCTTCCATAAAGAATAGAAAGGGAAAAAAAGGCTGTGTTATCTTAGTCAAAGGCAGAGTAATATGTGTAAAATACTTGTTTGAATACAATTTACATATACAAATATATGCACACAAAAAAAATGCATATACAAAAAACAACTGTATTGCATCTCTAAAATTGATATGCAAATATGCAATGTCAATGTTATCCATTCAGATCACAATATAAGCTGTGATAAATAAACAATTGTTGAAGTGTAAATAATAAATATACAAAACCAGGTATTTCATTGTTTCTGATGGTGTCAGGTGTTGAAGTAGTAGTGGTGAGGTGTCTCTAGGGGCTAAAGTTGGTTTTTGGCAAATTGGGGAGTTTTGGTGTTCCGGTGTAATGGGGGTGCAGAGGGAAATGGCTCACTTAAAGATAAGTCATGTAATGATTTGTACTGTGAGCTGCAGCAGATTTTGTGGACAGTTAACCCGTGCTGCTGGTGGTTCTAAGGATTACGGCAATGTACACTTACAGTCCTCAAAGATTTTGGCCCACACCGACATGACAGCATCACACAGTTGCTGCAGATTTGTCGGCTGCACACCCATGATGTGAATCTCTCGTTCCACTGCATCCTAAAGGTGCCCTGTTGGACTGAGATCTGGTGACTGCAGAGGCCATTTGAGTACAGTGAACTTGTTATGTTCAAGAGACCAGTTTAAGATGATTTGAGCTTTGTGACACAGCGCGACATCCTGCTGGAAGCAGCCATCAGAAAATGGGTACACTGTGATCATAAAGGGATGGGCATTATCAACAACAATACTGAAGTAGGCTGTGGTGTTTAAAGGATGCTCAGTTGGTACTAACGGGCCCAGAGTGTGTCAAGAAAATATCCCACACACCATTACACCACCACCCACAGCCTGAACCGCTGATATGAGGCAGGATGGATTCATGATTTCATGTTGTTTACACCAAATTCTAGCCCTACTACATGAAAATGTAAATGGTAAATGGGCTGGTTCTTATATAGCGCTTTTCTACTCTACAACAATCAAAGTTTAAAGTTAAAAAAAAAAAAAGCTCAAAGCAGCATGTCTCATTCACATATTCATACAATCACGTTTGTTTCTGTGTCTAAGTGCTTTCTATCTAACATTCACACTCCAATAAACACATCGGGAGCAACTCAGGGTTCAGTATCTTACCCAAGGATACTTTTGGCATGCAGACTGGAGCATCCAGGGATCAAACCACCAGCCTTCCAATTAGTAGATAACCTGCTCTACCTCCTGAGCTACAACCACACAGCACCTGGTATTCCCAGACAGTCTCGTATCCAAGTACTAACCAGGCCTGACCCTGCCTGGCTTCTGAGTTCAGACGAGATTGGGCATGCTCAAAGTGGTACGGCTGTAAACCAAGCAGAAATCAGGGCTCATCAGACCACTCTACTGTTGTTCAATTTTGGTGAGCCCATGCTTGCGCTATGGATTCACTTCCTGCAGGTACTGCTGCTTGAAAGAGAGGGGCTACTCTCAGCACAATAATGTATATTATATAAGTAGTTATGCTACATACAAACAACTTTTATTTTGGTTTGTTCATAAAAAAAAAATCATATGAGCCTAAAAATGTAACATACAGGAAGTGGATTGAAGCAGTTAAAATGTTAATTACAAAAAGAATAAGCCTGTTGAAAAGCTAATTTGATACAGGACTCTTTCGGTTTTCACTCTCAAAGATGACTTTACTTCTAGTAACAAGCATACTGGCAACTCAATAAAAATATTATCTTTTACTTCACCTGGGTTAACTCTCCATGCAGCTCTGTCTCTGTGTTTGTGTGCCAGACAGAGAGGAGAGTCTGCAGCTCAAGACACAGAAACACGGTGGAGAACATTCAGCCGAGTTTTTATGCCAATCGTGTGGCTCGTGTGCTGTGAGAAAAACGGTTACATGCTGCAATTCTTAGTATCATTACAACTAGGCTAATCCGATGTTGTTCTGATCAATCAAGTCATGGTCATGTGATGTGTAAATAATAAAATTCTCTTACTCTTTTCATTGAAGCCATTGTTTTGCAATGAGTTCACTGCACATGATCAAATCTCCATCAAATCATTTCAACCCCTCAGAACCTGGAAAACACCCAAACCCCCTAGCAACCTATGGAAAACAGCAAAGCAAAAGGTAAAGTGTGATATACTCATGGCCATTTGCATTACAAGACCCCGAACTTCCTTTCATACCTCACGGGCAGATCCAGGAAATGCAGGAGCGATTAAGTCTCTCCACCGGAATGCCTCAGTGTCACACCGAAAGAGCTAAAGGAAGAAGATGGGGATAAGAAGGTCTGGCAACAAAGAACATATTATTTCATATTTTCAACAACCTTCTTTCCGTGCAGGCTAGTATCCAACGAGGTTACGCGTGTTCCGGTCGAGTGGTTATATGCCAGCTGACCCTGACACAGTTGACACACAACCATCCATTTTCCAGATCAAAACACTGCAGAATTGTGCAGTTAGCTCAGCCGGCATTCTTTTTTCATTTTCCACTTTGCATGTTTACAAAGAAGCACTCCCATCTGTCAGGACTGCAGCCCCAGCTAGTGTCTGGTGGCATCATCTCAGACGTTACATAATTAAAATGTGAAAAATTTGTTTAGCTGAATGGCATGTTGTGCGCTGACCTGTGAGGGCTTAAATCCTTTAGTCAACTAGTTACTCACATCTCTAGGCTCTGGAAGCATTTGTGCTTGTGACTAGAATTTAAAACAAAACTTGTGTGGGTCTAAAAACACATGCCGTCACACCACGCATCTTAATGATGACACCCCCACCCCCACCCCACCCCAGAAGTGGGTCCTGTAGGGTTTATGAAGTTACAGCTAAGGAAACCCCATGGTGAAAGTGCACTAGCAAAAAAAAACACAAAATGAGCAAAGCAGATGCAAGTAGGTGCAAGCAAAGCAGCAGCAGGGACATGCTGAAAAAAAGAGCTCATGTTGTCTGTGGAAATTTAGGCAGTCAGAAACAAACATTGACTAATGAACTACCAGGTTCCCTCTTTGCTCATGAAAACATCTCTGCCTAACTTCCACCTTGCTTTGCACATAATCTGCCATAAAATAAAAACCACAAGGCAAAATAATCTATGCAGGCCTAAGCTTTTTAAGTAGACTCTTCCATCCATCAGAATGGAAGAAAGCACAGGAAACTGTGGGAGCTGGTGAAAGCTGGGAACAGTGTAGAAACAGCATCCTCTGCGTGCCCTTGCAGCATCTTAAATTTTGAGTGCAGCAATGTCAAGTGGTGGGAGCATTGTAAGTGGACATGTGGACACAGACTTGGCTCATACTGACCATATGGCCTGGGTTGTAGATTTGCCTTATGTGCACTTTGGCATTCTCACGCCTCTCAGCACAAAAATTCCAGCTAAGAAGTGTTATCAGAAATTTCTGCTTTTTGCACCTCTTTGACAAGACAAAATAATAATCCCTTTGGAATCAGTGAATGATTCCAGTTTCTCTTTGTTTGGCCAAGCCTGGACATGCTGGCACCGCCAACATTGTTGAGTTGAAAATATCAGGTGGCACTGTGCCTCGTGCAGGATTCCAGGTCTTCTCATTATTTTTAGTACACTTTAGAGAGCAATGCAAACGCAGTGTTTTCACCAGTAAAGTAAAAGGTGCTGTAGAACTATACTACATGTAGAAATTATAAGAACAGCTTTACACAGGTATGTAATAAAAGGTAAATTGCTCTGACAGAGACAAGTCTCACTCTAAATCTTTCACGGTTTTGTTTTTCATTTATATAACTACAAACAAAAAGGGTGAAACTGGGCTGAGAAAAAAACAGCTGAAGTGAGGTGAGGTCAAGGCAGCAGCCAGACAAGATACCGGCTGTTGTGAATGCCTGATTTAAACATAATAAGCCTAGATTATGACTATGACTATATAAATAAATTTAAATATTTACTTACTAGAATGCCCTTTAGTTTGAATATCAGACTAAAGGACATTCTGTTCAATGCAAACTGAAGAAAAAGAGCAATGAAATATTTCAAAATGAAATATTATGCAACACATTTTACTCATGTTTAGAACCCAAACTGCCAATGAACTCTGTTGTGTTAAACAGACTTGCTTCAGTCAATCAGTCACAGAACATAATAGTATAATGTGATTTTTAGTTGGTTAGTTCAGCTTTAAAATACAAAATAAAATACAGTCACCACCACCACAGAAGAATGGCCACACTGCTGCTAGGAAGGCGACGGTAACACAAATAACTACTCATTACAACCAAGGCATGCAGTACCAACTGAGCTTCCTTTAAACGCCGCAGTCTACCTGAGTATTGTTGCTGGCCATGTCCGCACACAATGTGTGACCACAGTGTACCCATCTTCTGATGGCTGTTTCCAGCAGGGTGGCGCACCGTGTCACAAAGCTCAAATCATCTCAAACTGGTTTCTTGAACATGACAATGAGTCCACTGCACTGAGATGGCCTCCACATTCGCCAGATCTCAGTCCAATAGAGCACCTTTAGGATGCGGTGGAACAGGGGATTCACACCATGAATGTGCAGCCGATGAATCTGCAGCAACTGTGTGATGCTATCATGTCAATATGGGCCAAAATCTCTGAGGAATGTTTCCAGCACATCGCTGAGTCTTTGCCATGAAAACTAAGGCACTACTGAAGGCAACGTGTAACAAAGTGTATCGTGAGTGTATGTATTCAGTTCTGAATTAAAGCAAATATTACATCTAAACCGGAAGAATATGATGTAGCACCAAGGAATTAAAAGCTGTAACCCGGTGAAAAAAAGGTTTAGTTGGAATTACAAAGAGATAGAAAACCTTGGCATAAACATACAAAAGTGCCTCAAGTGTAAAAAAAAAAAAAAAAAAAGCTAATTTCAAAAGAATATAACATCATTAAGTTTTTAAATATCTGCAATGAATGCTAATACAGTAAAACAAAGTTTCAAGGCAGTTACTAATCCAAATCAGTAATGGTGATAATAATAGCAAAATAAGGCAAAAAAAAATTGCTTTTAATAATCTGATTATTGCACAATATTCAAGAAAATTTAGTGCAAATTTCAGTCCCTTCCAGTGAAATAAACAATCGTTGAGTCAAAAAAATAGAGTCACGAAATGTAATCTTTAAAAATGAGCTTTAGGATTTTTTCAAGCACCTGTAAAATTAATAGTTTTTCAAACAAATCCATGCCATGAACAGGTCAGTCTGGTTGAGTTGGAATGGCTCTCTGATACTGCTCTGTTACTCTTCCATCAATCATCATGCTCAAAATATCCCTAAACCTTTGAACTAGAGTTCAGCTGATATATTGGTTGGCCAATGTATCAGTCATCCAACGCTGGCCTACAGCTGTGTAGACACAGATGTATTGGCTGTGGCTCAGGAGGTAGATACTGAACCCCAAATTGCCCCTGATGCCTCTGTCACAGTGATTGTGTGAAAATTGGAAAGCACTTAAAGGCGTCAAAATAAAAGTGTACGAATGTGCGTGCGAATGTAGATTCTAGCAAAAAGCTCTTTGAGTGTTTAGTGAGAGTAGAAAGTGTTATATAAGTACCAGTTCATTTGCCATTTATGTACCTATATGTTTTTGGTTTTTTTGCTATTTTTTACATAATAATGCAGAAAAAGAAGCTCAGGGTAGTTTAGAAATTATCTCATGTTCAAAAGAACAGCTCTCACTCCATTGTTTGTAATATAGCATGAACAATTGATCTTTGGTTACACAGAGAAAGAACACATAGGTCGTGAACACATGTGTGCCATCCTCCAAAGAGCCAATATGGCTTAGCTTGACAGAGATAACACTATTCATACATAGAATGCTGGTTTAAATGTTGGCTTCACTTTGATTGGGCTCCAGTTTGAACAAACAGCTCTATAATTTAGATCTACTAGGTATTGAGAAATGGATGGGTCAAAAAAAAAAACACTGCCAACATTGTGAAAACTGAAAAAAAAAAGAACTTTTAGTGAGCAGGTAAGCCAGCCAAATGAGGTGAAATTACTTTGGAATGTATTTTATAATGCATCGGATATTTCTTTGCAATGAAATCTTAAACAGAGTTTAATTAAATCCAAAGTCATAAGCACTTAGATCTACTGATAGAAACTGCAAACCATGAACAAATACCGATCCTGCACTCAATTTCCTGACAAACCAAGATTATAACATCTCGTCCATTTGATTACACAATTCAGCATACAGTACTGTGCAAAAGACTTGAACCACCACTCATTTCATTTTATTTTGCTAGAAAAATGAGAAATGGGAAACAGGTGCAGTAATTTACACATGTGCAAACCCATATGGAAATACAGTATATAAGGCAAAAGCTGTTACTAAGAAGCTCAGTATTTGGTTTGCCCGCCTTCATTCTCGAACACAGCCTGAACTCTCTTAGGCAGCTTTCTTGTCCTTTCTGCCTTTTGTTCTGTTCTCTATCAAGATGATCCCACACTGCTTGAATAGTGTTGAGGTCCGGACTCTGGGGATGCCAATCCATGACTGATAGTGTTCCATTGTGTGTTTATCTATCCTGCTATGCAGTGTGTCTGGCATCATTGTAAAAAATGAAGTCATGCCAATCAGAGTTTTCTGATACATTCCAGATAGTATTGCAATCTGGTGGACCAAAATCATATAATGCAGCCCCAAACCACAACAGAGTATCTACACATGGCTGTACAAGCACTGCACTCATAAACACTCACTGTTGACCCTCTCTCCTTACCTCCTCCATACATACTCATGACCATTTGAACCAAAAATGTCAATTTTGGCTTCATCACGCCGTAAGACCTGTTGCCACTGATTTTCAGGCCAGTTCTTGTGTAATGGCTTCTTGTCAGCCATCCGTCCACTGAGATCATTTCTGATGAGGCTTCAGTGAACAGTAGATCAGCTGAAGGGTCAGATCCATCTCTCAGGTCCTGTGTCAGTTCTTTGCTGGATTTTCTCCTGTTTCTTAAGGGTATGACTTTCAGATACTGGTCATCTGCTATAGAAAATTTTCAAAACAGGCATTTCTTTTATTCTCCATTTTTTTCTCTGTTTTTTTTATTATTTTTTTTTAGTTTATTTTAGTTTTTTGCTAATAGCTCTTTGGGAATCAACTTGTTGATGGAAAAATTCTATTTTATGCTTGTCAAACTGTGTTTGGCAGTTTTGGTAGATTTATCTAAAGACATGGGGAAATTTTGTGTTTCTGTGACAGATTGCTAGTGACAAAGTGCATAATAATACTATCTAAAATAGTTTTTTTTGATAAGTTGTCTGTTATGTGTACACACACGACACCGTTCATCTCTTGAGTTAGAATTATTTTTGAATGAGCCATAGGTCAATGTTTGTTAGGTGGCTTAACAAACAAACAATGAAAGCAATAAAAATGTCCTCTGAAAATGGTCAGGTACAAGGACTGGACTGAGAATGAGTGAAAAATCAAACAATGTTCAAAGAAAAACTTTGAAAGGCCTCCAGAAATCTGAGGACTATTGCTCAAGACCACTTTAAAAAGTGGAAGCAAAATATAAGGGAATGAGGGGTGGCTTAAGACTTTTGTACAGTACTGCATATCCTACTACACATTGAGTCTTTTCACAGCTGGTCCTTTAGCTTGTGTTTCCACAGGTAAGGTTAACTCTAAAGCCACAGTTGACTTTTTTCTTTTCCTTATCTTTACTTGGAAAAGCAGAGTGTCTGCAGTGAAACAGGGTTATGGTGGCAAAGACACATCAGCCATCACGTCACACTTAGCTCAACAAAACAGTCAAAATGACAATGTGTAACAGTGAAAGAGCAGGCATGTGGGTGACAGTACAGGAGAAAAAGAATACGGATCTATATTTTTTCTTAATGCCATATCTAAATGATCGCTTCTGTTTTTCCATGCTGTCAAACTCAAAGCTGACATCATTTCTCTAGTCCAATTGTTTTTTTCTGCCCGCGTACTCAAAGCCAATCAGTCTCCACTTTGCATATTTTAAATCTCACTGCTTGCTTACTTGTCATTCTTCCTTGCAGACTCATTAGTGCAACCCACCTCCTCCCCATCTCCACCTCATCCTAATCACTCTGTGCGCCATCCAAGCCACCATCTATATCTTCACCACCACAACCAGCGTCAAGAACTCCAGGGGATTCTGCCCTAATTCCTATCATTGCTGGGATTCCGTTCTGATTCGATGAGCCATCGGAGTCTAACCGCCAAAAAATAATTGAATTCTGTATATCAGTAAATAATGTTCAACTTTTCCAAATGATCTCTCCTTATTGAAATGACATGGCAGCCTACACAATGACATGAAAACTAAATTAGGTGCTTACTGTTTGAAGGTCTTCTCATAATTCCATTTTATGCCACTATTCCTTTACAGTCATGTCCTTGATGGTGTTGTGTTCATCCATTTGAAAGCTGGAAGGTCACTTCATTTATATGTTGTACAATAATAAATCTATTTGCAATCAGTAACACATAAGTTGCACTATTTAAATTAAGGTAGAGTTGATGAATGGTTTTGTACATGTTTAGATTTAAACATTACTGGTACCAATTAAAAACCGGTAGATACCTTGCTAACTGGAATACCTGGATACCTACAAGCTGGAAACATTCTAACGAGATTTTGGTCAATATTGGCATTCCACCACATCCCAAAGGCACTCTATTGGACTGAGATCTGGTGACTGTGGAGGCCATTTGAGTACAGTGAACTCATTGTTATGTTCAAGAGAAGAGTTTAAGATGATTTAAGCTTTGTGACACAGCGTGTTATCCTGCTGGAAGTAGCCATCAGAAGATGGTTACACTGTGGTCATAAAGGGATGGAAATGGGCAGCAACACTACTCAAGTAGGCTCCAGCATCAATACAATTGCCAGGGGAGGCTGGCTGGCGCAGCTGACTGTCAGTAGGGAGCCAGCTGATCCTGGCACTTGGGGACTCTTCTTCAACCATGGAGTGAACACCAGCATGCACACTAACTCTTTTTCATCAGCTCTTCCTTCTTAGGTCCAAGTAGCCATAGGTACTGCTTCCCACCCACAGGAAGCTGTGCAAATGCCAGGGCAAGAGGGCTGGAAGTGCAGGCAGTCAGGGCACTTTCAAAGGGTGTGTCCATTGATGGAGGTCAAACAGGTGATCCATGTCGCCAGCCTTCCAACACCTTCCATACAGCATTCTGGTAAAGTGCCAAGGGGCTAGACAGGAGGCCATGGTGGTCACACAGTCACACAACCCTGCTTCCATTTTGTATTGATTAGGGACAGATTGTACCGAGTTGGTCATGACACTCGCACTGGAGAGGGGCACACCCAGTTGTCAGGAATTGATCATCCAGGCAGCTCATTATAACCCTATCGCTGGCCACAGGGAATATGAGAAAACTCAAATTATGGCCCAGTTCTATTGGCCCGGGCAGTGGGATGTATTCCAGTGGTGTGCGGCCTGCACGGCATGTCAGTTAGTGAACCAGCTGGCCATCCCAGAAGCACCTTTGCAGCTGTTACCATTCAGGAAGGTCCCATTTGAGCACACTGTCATGAACCGCATCAGGAGGATATCGTTTTGTTTTAGCTGATAGTGGATTATGCAGCACGATATTCCAAAGCAGTGCCACCGCACAGTATTTCTGCAAAGAGTGTGGCGCAGACACTGTTTCAGGTACTCACTGAGCAGGCCACTTTGTTCATGTCTCGCACATTGATGGAGCTGTATAAACTATTGGGCATTAAGTCTATTTGAATTAGTGTGTACTACCCCACCCCACCCCTAGATCAACAGAATGGTGGAGCACCTGAATAAGACCTTAAAGTCCATGATTCAAAAATTTATTCACAAGGATGAACACAACTGGGATCGCTGGTTATACCCTCTGTTGTTTGTAATACAGGAGGTGCCCCAGGCCTCAATGGGATTTTCTCCCTTTGAACTGCTGTTTGGCAGGAAATGACAGACCTACTTAAAGAAAACTGGGAGGAAGGTCCAAGCCTGAATCAGAATGAAATTCAGTACGCTTTGGATCTGAGAGCAAAACTGCACACACTGGGTAGGTTATCATGGGAAAATTTGCTCCAGGCCCAGGAACATCAGCTACACTTGTACGCAGAGAGGCTAGACTCAGACAATTCACAGTGGGAGACAAAGTGCTTGAATTACTTCCTTCGTCCATCACAAACTACTCACCATGTGGCAAGGGCCCTTTGTGATCACATGAGTGTGTGTGTGTGTGGGGGGGGGGGGTTGATTATGAAGTGGTGCAGTTTTACAGGGTTGGGGTCACACAGATATGTCACCTGAACTTGCTGAAAGCATGGAGAAAGGCAGAATCTGTTTCTTTGGTGAGCCTGGTGAATGATAGTGATGTTATGGCCATCTCACAATGCCCCAGAGAGCAGATGTTGCTGCATTGCACCAATGTTTTGCAGATGTGTCCCCCCCCCCGGCTGGTCACACCACCCTCATACAGCCCCACTTTGAAACTCACCCAGGCATGACAGTGCATTTATAGGTTACCTGAACACAAAAGACAAATAGTTCAGAAGGAATTGGCTGCTATCCTGCAGCTGGGATAGACGGAAGAATCACACAGTGCATGGTGGAGCCCCACAGTTCTTGTAGTGAAGAAAGATGGCTCTGTACAGTTCTGTGTCAACTACCGCAAGGTATCACAGTTTGATGCATATCCCATGGCCTGTGTCAACGAACCTGGACCAGCTGGGCAATGCTTTTACGACATTGGATTTGACCAAGGGCTACTGGCAGATTCCCTTGTCTCCGGAGTCTAAGGAAAAGATGGCATTCTCCACTCTGTATAGTTTGTACCAATTCATCACCCTTCTTTTCTGCTTCTTCAGACTTAGGCCAGACTGCTCCCTGGCCCGAGTCAGGCGATGGGGGTATGTGGTGGCGGGGTGTGGTTTTTGGCTCTGCTGCAGTGGGTTCGGGGTGGTGCAGCTGGTTATGTCTCTCCATTTTGATGCAGTTGTGTGCTAGGAGAGGCAAGAGGAGAGGAGTCACCAGCAAGGAGCTGGTGTCATGGACCAGAGCTGGCCAAGCAGTCTACAAAAACATTCCAATGTTGCAACACGTTGCATCCTGTCTGTGTGTGTGTTGGGGACCCAAAGTAACAAGCATGTTACAATGAGATACATACCCGAGTCCAAATGTTCAATGCAACATAAATATAAAACCATACATTGTTAACTGAGAGCTAAATGAGATCCAGCATATAATACCCCACAACTGGCGCATGCACATGGACACTTTAACTAAAATGCTGGTATCTTCTCCCTGTTTGTTTTACAATGCCTCCTGTTGATAGTTCCATTATTATTTATAAGAGAAATTATTATTAAGCACAAAGAGAGCTCTATTGTGTACTGACAATCCATCCCCATGCTTTAATAAACAGGTTAACGTTGCGGGGGTTCAGCTACTGTTAATGTGTTTATACAGAAAGTATCCTCAAGAAATAACTTATTTTAGCTGTCTGGGGGCTGTAACTCCCAAGGTTTAGTTGCCATAAATCACTGTATTTTGCAACAGCCTATAAATTCATATGATGATAACCCAGATCTAAGTAGGTAGTTGGCAGTATTTTTGCTCCATCTCAGCTGCCACTGGTAGCCTGGCAGTGTAGAGCAGATGGCGCTTTATGTATTTATAATTGTCCAAACATTGTAAGAACCTCTCAGTATTTGGATCTGTGCACACTAATTAGCTTGATGGATATAAATAAAGTGCTTGAAATTTAGTACACTGCGAAAAAAAAAAAAGCTGCATGCCTCTGTGTGTGTCAGCCTAGAAATAATGTATGGACTCAGACCGCAGATGTGTGTTTCACATCAGTGTGAGTAAAGTCCTATCTATTTCTAAGTGGCACCTACCAGCATCCATTATCCCACTATTCAACGGGGTGTCACGAGGTTCCTCAGTGGTGCCAGTGAGAATCATCAAAATATCTATAACCCTTCCCAGCAAACTAGCAAAATGAACATGCTTGATAAAATAAAACCAACAAAGAGTGAGGTTTTCTATTTTGCTTAAACAGTAGTGAAAACTGCAGCAAATCAAAATTAGTCTATCTTGAGAAACCATCCAAACAACCAGCATTTTAACAATATGCTGTTTTAAGATTGTAAAATGCATTACTTAAAAAAAAAAAGGGAAAAAAGCAAACTTGATGAGCATTATTACTGCAAATTATGAATCTGAGACCGAATCCGTGTATTTACAGCTAATGATGCATGCCAGCATTTTCTGGATTTCTCCTCGCAGACAAGTAATTATACAAAAATCTGTCATGCTTTTCTGCATTGCTTATGAGTTGGCTGATTTTCATAAAGCTGTTCAGAGAGGGACACCTATCAGGTTCCCTGGAAAGCCTGAGGATTGACATTACTTGGTAAGACACATAAACACAGCATAAATTAGTAATTTAAGAATGACAGTAACATATAATACCAGCTGCCGCAAGGTAAGAGGGACATATCAGAAATGAAACGGATCAATCCCTCCAGCCTGACACTTCCAAGGGACGATATTTTCTTTAAGTAATGCCGGTGTAACAGTAATGCTCATTAAATGAATATCTACAGTGGACTTAAAATGCTCCACCTGTGCCCCAACATTGAGAGTGTGCTGCTGCAAACTCCTTGAAATTAGATAAAGGGCATGTACACAAATACAGAGACGAAGAGATGTTGCATACACGAATTGTGTGCACAGACACTTGACAATCCAACATAATTCAACATGACATAAATTTGTCTTGTGAAGATATATTGTCAACGGAACACAAGGTCTTTGCTTTAAAACCTACATTGTAATTTATTCATCACATTGAATGGGATTTTTAATTTTTATTTATTTTTTAATTTTTTGGTTAATTAATAAAAGAGTAAGAGTCATTGATGGTTGCCTGGCAACCTTAAGTATCATAAAACCTCTGAAGGTCCCTGCCTCACCGCCATTCACCAAGAACTAGTTAAAGCAAATAACTCCTCTTAGAACCAAAATGGGGTGTTTTTTTTTTTTTGCATTTGCTTGAGTGCAGATGACTAATGTGTCAGTTAGTGAGTTTTAGATAGAGCCAGAGCTCAAGGCTCATACAAATGTGAGAGAAGGCTATATTTTCTTATGTAACTCTAAGCAAATACAGTGGGCTTATAGCTCAAAATGTTGGTCTATTCACTGCAGTAAAGATAAGCAACTTTGGTTAAGGCATAAATAAACCAATGATGTTGATGTTATAGGGGAAGGCTTTTATCACAACAAAAAGGATGGTAAAATAATGCATTTGTTAAATTAAATGTATTATTTATGTAAGGCACGTTACGCCCTTTTGCAGTCCCAATAGGCTAAAGGTTGTGGATGAAGGCGATCTTGGACTGGCTTGAGATCACAGACTATAAATAAGGGCATACACACTGGGCATGGTTGCCTTGTACCATGATCAAGCACAAATGTCCCCACTACTCCCTGGCCTGTGCTCACACTCTTCGTAAAGGGGCAATTATACACTGTAGCGAACACAGACATGAACAGCTGGAGACACCGCAGCCAGTAGTCATTCCTGTTATACTCATCTGAAGTCATCCTGAAGGGCGCATACATAGCAATTGTAACAGAAGTCTCTGTGGACGAGTCACGAAAAATTGGCAGGTACATGGATGTCCTCACAGAGCCTCAAACGCACCGTCATAGGGCAAAACTTCCGTCACTCAAACCCCGGCTGATGGCAGATGGCAGATGCAGAAACGATGGCACCCGCATAATACTCCAGGCTTGATTGTGCGCCAGTTTGTCTTCTCTCCTGCGCTTGCACACATCTTATCACATATTTGTTAATTATGTAACAAAGTGATTTTTATAGAGGTAGCTGTGGTTGAGGAAGCACTGGACAGCAATCACACTACATGTGAATTGTGCCAGGGGTCAATCGCCCTCAGACATGGTACAGATAGACTAGTGTAAGTACACCCTAAAGCCTTGATTGGAGACCAGACAACCAAAAAGGCATTCCTCATATACTTCTTCGAAGTCCACCACCTGGGGCACACGCATAGCTGGTGCATTGTAATGTTATACTGCGTTCCGTTTACCTCAGAAGTCGGAACTGGGAGCAGTGTTACTCCAGAGTGGAACAGGTTCCAGTACTAAAGTCAGAAAAGCAAGGAAAAGCAGGATTTGTTTGGCTCCTGCAAGTTAGAAGTATTCATGCATTAGTAACAATACAATGCAGTGCTTGTTTGTTTGTTTGTTTGTTTTGCTGGGTTTTTTTGTTGTTTTGTTTTTGGGTGGGGGTGGGGGGGCACTTAAAAACACCAGTGCAGCACATTCATGGTTAGAGCCTAGTCAGTACTCTGTGTATGGTTTATTTAGTGAGTTATGAATACAGAGCAGTAGTAGTAGTAGTACAGACTGCAAGTTGTACAGTTTTCCTAATGTTTATGTGCGCTACTGCCATCTTGGATTCTTAACTCGGGGTTGGTGGGGCTGCTCTGACACTTTCAGTTGGAAATCTGACTTGAGGGGGTTATCCAGTTGAACTTGGAAATTCCGTCTTCTAACTTCAACTGGAATGCATTATTAGTGCTCCATGGAGTCCATGTAGTAAAAAAACAAAAACTGTATTATTTCTATTTGCCAGCAGGGGGCGACTCCTCTGGTTTCAAATAGATGTCAGATTCTAGCATTAATTGTCTCATTGTTCACTTGATCTGTTGTCTCAGGGGAAAAAGAGTTGATGGCTTATATTGCTAGTTTCAAATCTTACTGAATGCTTTCTATATTAATTTAGAAACTATGGTCCACATTAGAGTGGTAACAGTTGTAACAGTCGTAATTGTGTAGTGCCTCTTTACGACAGTCTAAACGATTGGTAGTGATGTCACAAATGTGCGCCACCGCTCCCCTGTAGAGTGCGCGGGAGAAGCGTCTTGGCAGACAGATGTATGGATCGAGGCGGACCTCTACGTTTCTATCTGTCCCCAACATTTGTAATGTTACGGGTTGTATGAACTCTGCTTGTTTTCATGTTTGATGGTGCAGCAGCCGTTCAACCGGGCTTTATAAGGTTGGTGAAGAATATATTTATTAAAGAACAGCACTGTGGAATTCCCAGTACCAGTGTGGTTGTGCGTTTTTGACCGTCTGCTAAGTACGTTTTCCACCTCCTCTTCACCACTGAAAACAACCCAAACGTTACACAGTCTCCACTTTAAATTGTGTCACACAAGCTGTTGCATATCTGCTTAGTTTACAATATCTTCTTCATTCGAATCTGTCATGCCATGAAATCATAATTTAAATGCACTGAACTGCTCTATTATGAAAGCCACTGCAGAATCCAGTGACTATTCTAATCAGGTTCATCACCACTAGCAGCACCTGTTATATTCAAGTGTTTGTGAGCCAGTATTAATATGAAAAAAAAAAAGATTACAGCCATCCCCAGTGCACGTGCAATAAGCACATGGTTATTATGCAGAATCCTACAGCACCCTTCAAAATCCACCTTTAAGTTAAACCATATATGTATTCACTCAAGCGTCACGCAGTTGTTTATATAACACGGGGCCACAATAATTATGCAAGTACACTATTGTAATTTATGAGAAACGTGTCCTATTTTGATGTAGACGGATTAGGAAGCCTCCGAGGCTTTTTGACACCAATTCGCACGGGAATGAATGCAAAACATTCCCTGCATGTCACCGACAGCCAGATCTGCATCAACAACATTGTTCTGGGGAAAGGATTACACTGACGATGTGTATTTTCAGTAAGCGCAGTCATCCAACAGTTTGTAACTTTTTTTTCTTGATGGAAAATAGCAAGTCGTCTGGCCTCATTTTTTCCCACAACTCTTCTCATATCAGCTGTCTAATTTTCGAACAAGATTGTAATAGTGTAAATTTATCTTTTAAAAAAAAATGCAGCCTATGAAATTTAATTTACCTACTGTTTAAAGTCTAGTGACCCTTCATCCATCTGTGAAGACTTCCCAGCAGATATAATTTGTAATTGTCAGTGTAATATAATTTGGGATCCAAGAAAAGACCTTGCTTTAAGCAGCTGTATGTCGACGGCTACGCCATATCGAAATGAAATGGCTGTGTTTCGAGAGAAAGGCTTCATATCAAATAATTGCATAATAAATTGGAAAGCCCAACATAAGAATGACATTAAATATTCATCATTTAATTTGAACATTCTCTCTAGCTATTTTTCCCCCTTCTTTTAAATAAAAATCTACCACTTCAAATTAATATAAAATGATGCTGGAGGGTGGGCAAGATTTATCTGGAATAAACAGACACTGCTCTTTGGGCAATGAGTCTCTACTGTCATCTTTTCACAAGGACTGAAAATCCTTCTGCTCCCACTTAAAACATCAACAACTCGAACCATGTGGGCAGAGTAAATAAAACGCTGTGACAGAATGATTCTGCTTTTCTAGCCTGACCCTCAACCCCAGCGTGCTTGTTTCCCTTTCCTGCAAACTTCTGCGTAGGTTTGGTTTGCCGACGTCCTGTGGTCTGTATTTTGTTCGGAATTAACATCAAACCAAAGTTAACTTTTTTTCCTTCTTCTTCTTCTTTCGGGTGATATTCTCGCTCAGCTGTGATCAGGCTCCCCTTTGGGAGACACAAAAGCCTCCCAGTAATGGGAATGACACAATAATTACATCACAGCTGTGAAGCTATTCATGTTAGTTTTTGCAGGTAGGAATTTCGACAAAAAGGAACATAATTAAGGCACTAAGGTAGACGCTGAGCCTTAAATTGAAAGAAATAGGCATATTTACCACTTTGGAAAATTAAATTAACTGTTTGACATAGAGAGAATTTTTAAGCCTCCGTGTGGATCGATACATAAGCACAGATTGTATTTGCTGATTAAAAGGCAGGAAAGCCAGAAGCAGCTCAGGTTGTATGCAGTGCTGTGAAAAGATTCCATGTGAGAAATTTAATACGAGTCTTGCTCTCAATTAGTATGTGGAGAGGCGGTCTGAAATTTTCAGTGCATCTGGCTGGCTTGTCTTCCAAGGAGAAATTCTATAAATATAAATTAGTGACTTAAAGTGAAGCCTTTCAATGAAGGTTTTATGTTACTCAAGGACATACAAATATGAGACGACGATTTGACATTGATGCATGCTGTTAAGAGTTACAGAAAAAGTTTGACCTTTTGGTAATGGAGCGTGACCAATTTGACTTTTTTGCCTTTATTTTATGAAAAAAAATTAAACTGCTTGAACATGATTGGTCAGGGGTATTCAAGGGCTCAAGCTTTCGCTTCTCGTGTAAAGGTTCCCGAGCAAAGTATAGAGTTGAACTGTGCAGTGCTTTCTGCTGCTAGTTGGCAAACGTTAGCTCACTAATCACCCAGTATTATAAAAACATCATCGTGCATTGTCACAGTTGGAATGCTAGGATTTCCTGTTAAGAAGCTGCAATTTCCTGGAAGTCAGTTAGGCTTTCCTGTTTATATGGAATTAAAGTATTATTCCTCGTGGCAGTCATCCAAACTTGTATCGGCCTAAAGTTGAGAAAGTTGAGTTTGTTTGTTGTTGTTTGTTTGTTTTTTTGCATACTTTACACAAAATTGTTTATATTTATTTTCATTTTATGCTTCAGAAACTTTAAAATTATCAGAACCATAGTAATCAGTGGAGTGCACTATCTTTATACACAATCTGTGGTGTGAACCGGCTATTTTCAGACTTCCTCAGAATGGATTTTGGCTGTAATGAAGCAACACAACATGTTCCTTTAAGGTTCGTCGCACAAAGATAGACTGAATGAAAGTGTATCACACAGTCTAATCCTAGTGATTGTGTGCTTTGCCCAGGATGATGCCATTGTTTCACGGATCTGTTGCTGGCTGGTTTCCAGCACAGTCTCCTTTGTCACATCTCCAGCTCATCATCCCATCGCTGTCTTTTTTTTTTTTTTCCTGGAAGCAGCCCTCTTATCAGTCTTTGCCTCTTCCCTTTCTTCCATTGCTTTAATGCATCTTGTCAGATTGAGTGTCTCAGAGTCACAACTCTCTCATTTTTGGATTATAGAGCCCTCCAGGGTTTGTGCTTTTTATCTGAAACCCCACCTCCACTGTTCTTCTTCTTTAACTTTTCCTCTCTTTTTTGTTTTTTTTTTCTTGTCTTTTTCTCCTGAGACAATGGGCTCATGTTCCCAATAAGCTTCTTACGCCAAACCCTCACCTCATCTTTTTCTGTGTTCTTATGAATGGAGGGGAAAAAACATGATATTCCAGAAAGAGTTCCATCGTATGATACTCAGTTAGTTTCTGTCTTTAGGCGCCACTGGCTCATGTTGGAAAAAGTGGAAGTCTCCACCCCTATGAGGACTCCATCTACTGCGTAAACAGTTATCAGTGGTTATATTTTTACTATCAGGCTGTGCCAAATAAAAACACGTCCACCACAACATGTCCTCCGGCTAAACCAGCAGCTTCACCGGCAGATTGCATGTGAGGGTAAAGTGCAAAAACACAACAACTCAGCAGGAGTGGTCTACTTTAGACAGCAGTTATGTGCTTCTGCTTGACTGACTCGACTGCAAGTTCCAGAAAGACTTTTTAACCTCGCTGAACGGTCTTGAGGGTCCAGACCCCACAAAAAGATCAACTTGATGCCGTTTTATCCTTAATGTCTTTGGTTTCACTGTAACAGTGCATATAAAATATTCATAAAGGGACTGAGAGTTACAACAGAGGGGTGAGTTTCTGCATCAGCAAACTGAAGGAATTTCCTCTTTGTTCTTCATCTAGAATAATGGGATTTGTATCATTCATGTAATTGGTTCAAACTACAATCACAACAAGCCTTATTTTTTTATTTTTTAATGATGCCCTGAATGAAATCACCCACATAAGTCACAGTAAGACGATTCTTTGTGGCTTATTATCTTAGCGGTAGCTGCTGATTTCCTTAGCGAGTTCAGTGAACTGCCGTCATTCATTAGGATTTTTGCTTGAACCTTTTTTAGTCTCTGCAGGAGGTGGTGTTTGTTAATTTCTCACATCTCTGCACAGGATGCAGAGGGTTGCCAGGATGAAAAAAGGAAACTTCCTCCTCCTGTCTTGTCCCCCTTTTCTCCTCCTATCAGTCAGCTCAGCACCCTACAGTGTGGTGAAGCTAAGCAGACGGCTGTCCAGACTCCCCAGATCATTACAGAGGAATCACACTGGGAAAGGTGTGTGGGAAGTGGCTGTGACTCAATGTGTGCACCAGTGTTTACTGACATTCATCTCCATATGTCATGACCCCAGCCAATCAGAAGCCACAGATGTGTATCTGCCTTTGGTTTAGGGGGAATACATGATGTCTCCTGTGGTAGTTGCATGTTACGCATTTATTATCACACCAGATAAGACTGTATTTCCACAGTCGCTGTTCATTTACCTTCCCTATCAGATAAGTGTACAATATCCACTGTGCACACCAGGCAGGGTAAAACATTCTGTTTCGATGATACAATTCACACGAAAAAAATCTCAAATGAACACTCTCAAATCTCAAATGAAAACGACTAGCTCTTGTACCAACTCCAATTACATTTTGGCGTATCAGTATGAGAATACATACTCTGGAGCAAATTAAACCCCTTGCTTAACCAACCTCCCTCCAGCAATTCAATTCTATGCAGTGCTGAAATCACTTCCCTGACTGCACTGCCAATCTCTCCATATGAGTGGAGAGATTCACTCCAGTCTATTTCTGAAAGTCTAATAAGATGAACCCTCACACTTGCCATGCTTAGATAAGAAGTCACTTGAGTGTGTTGAAGTGTTTACCATGGTTCAGGCTTGCTTTCCATGTACACAATAACCCCTCTAAATATCTTTAACACTTTCATTTCCTGGCAAGTTATGCTAGAACAAATTTCTAACAAGACCCAGTTAGAAATGCATAATAGACTATTTATTACAATGACTGCTTCCATCAGTGGTTCTGAACCATGGGGTGGGCACCACTGGTGGAGCCACTGCAGGTTGGATGAATATGGAGTTGGATTAAGCTGTATGAATATGGATTTTGCAGGGAAATAAACAAACTGGTGCTCTTGTGCTGACCTTTATCTCACTAATATTCAGTTTGGATCCTTTTTTATTGTTAATGATTGATTTAAAAAAACAACAAAAAAAAACAAAAAGCAAACGACTGTGAACTGAACTTTTTCAGCTTCTGAAGTGGGGAATGCCAGAAAAAAAGAGAGAGAGCGTGAACGACTGTTTTACATACTGGATAATATTTCATTCCTGCCTAAGCTACTGTTTGTCATTTATAGAGATTCTGGATAACTACAGTAACACAAGAGGAATAACCTAAGGGGAGACTGGCCTTAGATGAAGCCGGAGAATATAAAGTGATCGTTCAACTGGAATTCTTTGGCGTCCTATCTTATTATTAACCTTGTTATCAGCCTCGGGGCATATAGTTCTGCTTTGTTTATACATGCTCTCTATCATTTCTATGCCGTTTCATCAAAGTCTGTTCAATTGCAAAGTTGAAGGATAGCATATCCCATCATCTAGAGTGCTGTGAATTGCTTCTGTGGCTGATTCAAAGCTGAAAATATCATTCGAGGCGTGATTCTTGTGTCCTCCAAGAAGCCAACTCCAACCTCTTTTTTCAGATGCATCAACATCCCCGTGCCCACTGGCACCACGCGAGCGCGTAAGTCAGAGTGTGATTAAGTGCACATGCAAAAATGGAATGTGTTAGTTATTCATTAATGGAATTATTTTTTTCAAGTGAGCAGGGAGAGGTTTGCAAACATGACCCCACCTGGTAATTTTTCCACACACGCCCACTCAGATAAACCAAAGTGTAAAACTGTCAAAAAGATATCTAATTAGGAAATGCGAAAAAAATAATAATTTCAAAATAAAATAGCTCCTGTGCTGTCTATAAGTAACTAAAGTTTATTTATATAACACCTTTCAAGGGCAAAAGTTGCAAAGTGCTTTACAGTTATAAGATACGGTGTAATTAAATGGTATAAATGGGTAAAACTAAATAACAGGGAGCCTGCACAGGTGGGCCTTAAGCTTCTTTTTTTTTTTTATGGTATCAGCAGCGCCTGCATATCTTATATAGAAGTGATTTCCACAACTTGGGAGCCACAATTTCCTTCACTCTAATCTAGTAGTTGCATATGGATGCAGCATTCATTGACATAGGAGGCATTTGACGATCAAGAGCTCTGAAAGTGACCACCAAAATCTTAAAATCTTAAACTGATAAAGTTTACAGGGAGCCAGAGTAATTGGTGTCACATGGAACCTTTTTAGAGGATGTTGAGAAACCCACTCACCCACACTCTTATTCATATGACATCTCCTTATTGAAAAATGTAGTTTTTAGACATCAGTCCTATTTTTCAATGATGTTTATAGATATTTTTAGATATTCCAGCAATGACCAGTGGCTATTTATAGCCAGTGATTGCATGATCACTAGAGCACAATCAGGTCATGGCAATGTAGCAGAAATGCATTGGTTGATTGTTCTCTTTGAGCTACTGGTTCCCTTTGATTGTGGC
>JAMQGT020010140.1:0-12584 GCA_024447675.2 Pterophyllum scalare | reverse complement strand
ACATGGGTTTTTTAATCGTTCATATCGTATTTTGACGGCAAAAATCTGCCGTATGTTGCCCTCTTAAAAAGACAGGATTCCGTCTTCATCCAAGCAACTTTATTACTTCCGGTTCTCTGGATTATTTTCCACAAAGCAGATACAGACAGACATGAGCACGGATGCATGACATGCGCCAACCCAACGCCAAACCAGTAGCCAGTCCCTACACCAGAAAGAGTGCATGAAACTGGGGTGTGGGAAGACCTTTTCATACTTTACATTCACGCCCATGGGCAATGTAGAATCACCCAATTCACCCAAACCCAGTAAATGCATGTCTTTGGACTGTGGGAGGGAAGCTGGAGTACCCAGAGAAAATCCATGCAAACACGGGGAAAACCACAGGCCAGAGGTAGACTCAAACCCAGACCTTCTACTTGTGAGGCAACAGTGCTAACCACCACAACACCATGCTGCCACATGATTGAATTGTTTTCATATTTAATCTTTACTCTTGGTTGAGTCTGCAGCTAAAATAAAAACTCAATGTTCAGAGTTTCAGTTTAGGGCTGGAAGCACCAAGATTTATTTTTATTTTTAAGTACGTCTAAAGCACAGTGTCGATTCTCTGCTGGACAAATACATTTATATGTGTTGTTGTGAGCCATACCTACTAAAACCCTGAATAAAGCACAGACTATGTCTCCTTGTCACAGGAATGGGTGTGTATTAATTTGGTGATTTAGGAAATCTATAAAATGTTGTTCTACTTTGATTCTACTATCTACTGCTGTGTATCTTTGACACTGCAGGAAACAGCAGTTGAACACACACCAAGAATACCTGTTAATTGAATTAATTTCTCTTTGATCTGCTGAGAAACAAAGCGATTTCTATAACTGTGTCCAAATGCAGGGGCTGCACCCTTCGAAGGCCACATTTGTAGGCCGATTACGTCACAGCGAGGCGACGAAGGCTGCCTCCAAATTTGCAGGCTCCTTGACGAATGTGGCCTGAACGCATCCTTTTTCCCCTGGATTTGAAGGATGGGTCCGGTGTATCCTTTGTGGCCTACCATATCCCATGACTCACTGTGCAGCAAAACTGAAACGGCGGAGGATAGTGGCATTACTGTTTCTGTGACACAAAATAAACTTTTAAGATGTTTTCAGGGGAGACTATAGATGTGTAAGCCTCAAATATCTGCTCTGTTTATCAAGATATCGCTTAATTGCAAAAGTGCTCTGACATTTTCAGAGGTGTCCGTCAAGTATTCTATCGATTAGTCCATCAGTTAATCGAGTAATTGGATAAGAAATACTTCTGTCTTCTTAACAGTTCATCTGCATGTTTTAACTTCCATAGTTTTTCTGCAGCTTTTTCACTGTGTAAAACAAACAGTGGTGGACGGAGCAGCTACAAAGTTCTCTTTTCTTCACTTGCTGATCAGGTGAAGGGCTCCTGCCAGCTGCGTCCCAGTAAAAACTTTACTGGGACGCAGGTTAACAGGAACAAGTGCTGCTGCTTTGGACACTAGAAAAACGTTTCCTTTAGCTCCACCTGAGCTCACTGTTTTGATAACGGCTCCGCCTCTTGGTGCTTGCCGCACGTGTGCAGACAGACTGCACATAAAACAACTGCTGCTGTTGTGTTATCATTGTTTTTGTTGAAAAACTGGGGGCTCCATGTTGTTAATGTTGTATGCTTTGTATTCACAGGTGCCCTCCTAATTAAGTTTCTATTGTAGGTCTATTTAATTGCTAATCAGGGATTAGAGCATAAAAATATTTTGATGGAGCCACTCAGTACTAGTGGTGTGCGATACTGCAAGATTTGGTATCGATCGATACCAAGTAAATACAGGGCCAGTTTCGCCAATACTGATAACGATACCAATACTTTTTAATAATTATGAAAGAATTTTTAAAAAGTTTACGTGTTTTGTGATTTTTTTTTAAATTTTTTTTTAACTTTGGATAATTAATTAGTTAAAAACCAGAATAGAATTAGGCAATGTTTATTGGTAAATAGAAAATACTTTATCAAAATAAAAGTTTTTGTTCTGAAACATTAGAACAGCAACAAAACAATTTTCCGCATACCCTGTGATGTCTGGATTTTTTTCTTAAATAAAGTGTACAAAATGATCATTCAAGAACAAATTAAAACTTTTAAAAAGGAGACAGGCCAGTACACCAGGAGATGTGGAGGAGGCTGTAGGAGGGCAACAACCCAGCAGCAGGACCGCTAACGTCGCCTTTGTGCAAGGAGGAACAGGAGGAGCACTGCCAGAGCCCTGCAAAATGACCTCCAGCAGGCCACAAATGTGCATGTGTCTGCACAAACGGTTAGAAACCGACTCCATGAGGATGGTATGAGGGCCCGACATCCACTGATGGGGTTTGTGCTCACAGCCCAACACCGTGCAGGACGCCTGGCATTTGCCAGAGAACACAAAGATTGGCAAATTTGCCACTGGCGCCCTGTGCTCTTCACAGATGAAAGCAGGTTCACACTGAGCACATGTGACAGACGTGACAGAGTCTGGAGACGCCGTGGGGAGCAATCTGCTGCCTGCAACATCCTTCAGCATGATCGGTTTGGCAGTGGGTCAGTAATGGTGTGGGGTGGCATTTCTTTGGAGGGCCGCACAGCCCTCCATGTGCTCGCCAGAGGTAGCATGACTGCCATTAGGTACCAAGATGAGATCCTCAGACCCCTTGTGAGACCATATGCTGGTGCGGTTGGCCCTGGGTTCCTCCTAATGCAGAACAATGCTAGACCTCATGTGGCTGGAGTGTGTCAGCAGTTCCTGCAAGATGAAGGCATTGAAGCTATGGACTGGCCTGCCCGTTCCCCAGACCTGAATCTGATTGAGCACATCTGGGACATCATGTCTCGCTCCATTCACCAACGTCACGTTGCACCACAGACTGTCCAGGAGTTGGCGGATGCTTTAATCCAGGTCTGGGAGGAGATCCCCCAGGAGACCATCCGCCACCTCATCAGGAGCATGCCCAGGCGTTGTAGGGAGGTCATACAGACACATGGAGGCCACACACAATACTGAGCCTCATTTTGACTTGTTTTAAGGACATTACATCAAAGTTGGATCAGCCTGTAGTGTGTTTTTCCACTTTAATTTTGTGTGTGACTCCAAATCCAGGGCTCCATTGGTTAATAAATTTTTATTTCCATTGATGATTTTTGTGTGATTTTGTTTTCAGCACATTCAACTTTGTACAGAACAAAGTATTCAATGAGAATATTTCATTCATTCAGATCTAGGATGTGTTATTTGAGTGTTCCCTTTTATTTTTTTTGAGCAGTGTATAATAAAAAACTGTGATAAATATCCCTCTATTCAATAATTTTCTGGATTTTTTTCTTAAATAAACAAGCTGTACAAAATTATCACTCCACAACGTTATAAAACATTTACACATTTACACCCCGCCCCCTATTTCCAGCTCATGATTTAATGTCAAAAATATAAGACAATTTGGCCCTTTAAGTTATTTTTTGACATTTTGCTAACTACTCTTATTTGGACGGGAAAGCAAAATATCAAAAAAGTAACTTAAAGGGCCAAACGGTCTTATATTTTTGACATCAAATCACTGGCCGGAAGTGGCCCGTGGGCCAGGAGTGCTGAAAAATTCCTTTTTTCCCAAGTAAAACGTGTTACGTGTCATGTGACGGTATAACATCAGAACACTGCGGCGAGTGTGCTGTGACAGGAGCGGCACTTAAACAGTCAGCTCGCATCTTTGATGAAACCGCAGCACTGCGTACAGGAGAGACACTAAAGCTAAAGTATCGATCTCATTACAATGGTATTGATCAATACCAATACCAACGTTGGTATCGATATTTGGATCAATCCGCCCACCACTACTCAGTACCAGATGAGTGACTGGGAGGTTTCTGGTTGTGACTGAAGGATTAGCTAGTGCTAATCTTGGTGCCCGGCTAGCAAACTGTGGTGATAGTGATCTGTTCCAGTATCTCAAAGCTGAAATTCTCAGAACAGCGAGCACAACACACACACACACACACACACAGGTGCAGAGAGCAGTGGAAAAACATGTCAGTGATGATCCACTCGGTGTTACATGGTTGTTTTTTTCCAAATGCCGGAAATTCATCGCAGTGACGGAGAACTTTAATGCTGCTAATGCAGGTGAACCTCTTTGCTTATATGGAGACACCTGAGCACTGCAGAGTTTAAGCGAAGCATCAAAGCAACAATTCAATAAAGACAGGCTATCATTTCTAAGGAGATCATGGGAGACTCAGCTGAAAACAATAATAGACATGGAAATATGGGAGGAATTTTTTATTTTACGCTCAAAAATATCCATATTTAACAGATTCAGAGAAATGCAATATAATATCTTACAAAATGTCTATATATCCCCATATATGTATAGTACATACACAACAGGAGCCTCACCAAATTGCCCAAAATGTAAGACTATTCTAGGGACAAGATTTCACTGCCTCTGGGAATGTAAAAAGGTTCAACAGTTTTGGCAAACAATATGTGCTGAGGTTAGTGTGATAATCAAGCGGCAGTTAGAGCCTAATCCAATATTATGTTTATTGGGACCTATCCCTGAATCAGCAAGCTCACATAAGGATATTGTACACTTTTTACTTATGTTAGGTTGGAAGGCTGTAATGACCAAATGGGTGGGAGATGAGCCGCCTTCAATACATTTGTGGAAATCTTTGATATCACACCATATTTCTTTGGAAAAGCTAAGGTTCCATATTAACCATCAAAATGACCTTTTTACAGAAAAGTTTGGTAGAGTGTTGGAGCACCTGAAAACTCAGAAGGCAAATGCCTGAAATATTATATTCAATAAGGACACTGCTGTGGGTGTATTTTGGACTTGCTACATATTTTATTTTTTTCCCAACAACTTTTATTATTTTTTGGACTTGCTACATATTTTAAATAATTTGTAAATATACTGGACTGGACTGTTATTTAGTGTATATATATATATATATATATATATATATATATATATATATATATATATTCTGAATAAAGAGAATGTTTTAAAAAATGCCTAAAACTCCATTAAGTTTGAACTAAAAGCAGATAATTAAACGACTAACTCCCCCCCCCAAAGAGAACACGGGTTAAGGCTGAACTCTCACCGACTGTTTGTATCGGAGCACCGCCTGCTCTGCCCGCTGCAAGCTCTCATCTCTCCTGTTTCTGGCTCTCTCGATCTTTTCCTTCGTCCCCAGATGGTTGTTGATTTTTTTCACCAGCACAACCAGAGCTCCCACAACGCAGGCAGCACCAGTGAGCAAAGACGTCGTCCAGCTGTCCATCTTCACGCTCTTAATAAACTCTTGGGCGTTTTGCACGGCTTGCATCTTTGTCCTGTTACAAACTGTTAAAAGTGAAGTGACTCGAAAAGACACTGCTGCTTAAACACGACGACAGGTGCCTGACCTGGTCTGTCTTGATTTAACATAAGAAAAGTGGGCGCGGTCAGCTAATATGGCCCCTCTCATGCTCATTAACAGCTCTGCACAACTTGAAAACCACTGAGATGTGTAGCATATGTGGCGCCAGAGCTGACCCTTCTCCATCTTTTTATCGCTCCTTATTTAAAACGACACAGGCGTGTGCGTATTCCCAGATGTAGGAAACGGTGAATGGCAGACTAAACAGAGACACCAAAAGAACGTGTATACGCTCTTAATCACTGAGTCAGTTTTACAGTGTAACTGTTCATGGGCAAGGAACTGAAAGACAACAGATTGTTTACTTGTTTGTACTTGTATATCTTTTAATAGATTGTTCTATATTATTATAGAATTATATAATATTATATATGAATGCCATTTATCATGACTGCCATTTATCATATTACATGTAATAAATGGTATTCATTGCATTGAAATGTGTTGCAGAGATAGCTTAGATGGAAGAAACACAGGTGTATCCACCTATCTGTCATCAATTGGCAGCCATAAATTTTAACTAGTCAATTTGCATTTTTACATCTCATGTTTCTTATATATATATATATATATATATATATATATATATATATATATATATATGTTTTTTTTTTCTTTAAATTGGGTCACCTTCTGTCTTACATACACTCACTATTCACTGCTACTACTGGTTTTGACCCTCTTTTGCCTTCAGAACTCCTTAATTCTTTGTGGCATAGATTCAACAAGTTGCTTGAAACATTCGTGTGAGATTTTGGTTCATATGTACATGATAACATCTTATAGTTGCTGCAGATTTGTCAGCTGCACATCCATGATGTGCATTTCCCATTCCACCACATCCTAAAGGTGCTGTATTGGATTGAGATCTGGTGACTGTGAATGGACTGGTTCTTATATAGCTCTCAAAGCACTTTATACAACATGGACCCATATTCATACAAGCACTTCTTTCTACGTGTGAGTGCTTTCTATCTAACAATCACACATATTCATACTCTAACGGCTGCATTGGAGAGCAACTTGGGGTTCAGTATCTTGCCCAAGGATACTTTGGCACGCAGACTGGAGCAGCCAGGGATCAAAACACCAACCTTCCGATTAGTGTGCGACCTCCTCTACCACCTGAGCTACAGCCAGCCCTTAGTGAACATTGAATTCAGTATCATGTTCAGGAGACCAGTTTGAAATGAGCTCCCAGTTTTTGGTCATTATTATAAATCTCTTAAATAGGCAGGTGTTTGTAACCTTTTACCAGAAATATAACGAAAGGGGGAAAAAAATCCACTACCCTAATAAGAAAGCTACATGGACTACCAATCTGTGTGAGAAGAAGAAGAATAACATTTATGATATTGTCATTAAAATCAACCTGGTCCACACAATAAAGCGTTCAAGCCATCCACTTTAATGAAATGTTGACTCAGACTTGTTAAATACTTGTTCAATTGAGCAGATAATACACTTTAAGTTACAACATACAGTAGATCCACAATGGATGTATTTAAAACTATGTTCTCCTCACTAGATAATATCTGAAGAATGCCATCAGCCAGTGGTCAAACACTGAGGAGGACTTCATTTGACAGAATGGAACAGTTTGTGTGCCACCTGTAGGGGATACAGCAAAGGAATTCATCAGCACAAACAACACCAATGTTTAATATCACTGCTCTTGCATGTAGGTCATATAAATTTATTTTTTATAAATACATGTTATCCTAAGATTGGCAATTAGAGAAAAATGTCCTATTGCTATGGTAAGCAAAAGGTAACTTCTTGCATGAGGACTGCAACTTCACACAGGGTCGTTACTGTGGCTCTGCTCGCTGTGCAGTGTGGCCACCCACCCCTCCCTTTTTAATTACCCTATATACAATAGAGCTCACAACACATCACTATACACATAGGGCGTTGGGGGGGTAGGTATGTTCCCCAGAAGCTGGACAGTGGGACTACTGAAGTGCCTCAGCCCCTGTGGGACATGTTTGCTCCACCCTCGGTCATGGCTCTGGGGGTTGTCTGTTGCAGCTTCTCACCCTCATTATCAAGTACATTTCATGACAAACACACACATATGCACGCACACATGCAAGCAAAAGAATAACAGTGTGTGCTTGTTATGTTCTTCTCTTTCAGGTTAACTTGACCCTGAAGAACAGCCGTGCTTGAGACAGACAGTGGAATGGAAACAATTTCCTGCAAAAGCACCCTTTAATAACAACCTTGGTGGGCTGCACAAAGTTCATTTAATAATACCATAATTGTATCACAAGTAAACTCTGCATTGTTTGAAGGCTTCATGTTCTTTTCTATTTTCTACTAAATATAAGACAACCTAAATGGCACTGAGCTCTTCATGTGGGAGGGCTTAGTATGAATCAGGGCCATTAATGTAGCTTTGATGTCCACCAGTGGCAAGATTAGTGTCAGTTAAGCTATTGCATAATTAACAAATCAACTACAGTACTGTGCAAAAGTCTTGAGCCACCCTTCATTTCTTTATATTTTACTAGGAAAATGAGAAACAGATGCCACGATATATTGAAAACACAGAAATACAGCATTTAAGGCAAAAACAGAGTTTTTACAATTCTAACAAGCTTGAAAGTCAGTGTTTGGTATGATCAGCTTTCTGCCTTCTGCCTGCCTGAACTCTCTTAGGCAAGCTTTCTTAGAATTTAAGTAGTTTTAAAGTAGTCTTAAGAAGTTCTCCAGGCTTCTTAAAGGGCATCCCACTTCTTTGCACACTGATCTCGGTTGCCTTT
Organism: Pterophyllum scalare; assembly: GCA_024447675.2. Taxonomy (NCBI): domain Eukaryota; kingdom Metazoa; phylum Chordata; class Actinopteri; order Cichliformes; family Cichlidae; genus Pterophyllum; species Pterophyllum scalare. The sequence continues at coordinate 4,341 of JAMQGT020010140.1, read as the reverse complement.
TTGTTTTCTTCTGTGGCGAGATGATCCCACACTGCTTCAATAATTTTGAAATTTCAAGTTTGGATTCATCACTCCATAAAATCTGCTGTCACTGATTCTCAATTCAGTTCTTGTGTAATTTGGTATACCTCAACCTTTAGCCCTGTTATTCTTAAGAATGGTTTCCTTGATAGCCACCCTTCCACTAAGACATTTCCGATGAGGATTTGGCAGTTAGTAAATGAATACAGTGAAGGGCCAGAGAGCTCTCTCTGGTCATGTATGAAGTGTTTGTTGGATTTTTTCCCTATTTCTTAAGGACATGACTTTCAGATCCTGTTCAAATAGTGTAGACAGTTTTTTTTTTGTTTTTTTTTTTAAGTCTGCCACTTCATTTGCCCTCCACTTGTCCACTTTCCTCAGTTTTTCATTTGGGGCACACTGTACACCATGCTGAGACATATCAAGTTTTCAGCTAATAGCCCGTTGGGAATCAACTTGTTGGTGCAAAAATACCATTTCATTTTGGTGAAACTGTAATCTTTGGTATTTGTCATAGATTTAGCTACAGAAATGGGAATAAATTATTTATTTTATATTATTTATATTATTATGTTTTTGTGGCAGGCTGCTAGCAACAAAATACCTAACGATACACCTTAAAATTGTAGACACACAACTCCCTTGTTATAGGTGCCTTTTTTTTTTAATGCCTGAGTGATTCATAGTTCAGTGTTAACTGGCTTAACAAACAAAAACAAAAAGAAAACATTCCTCTGGAAGTGATCAGGTACAAGAACTGGACTGAAAATGACTGAAGAAATCAGCCAACATCCAAAGAAAAACTTAAAAAGACCTTCCAAAAGCCTGTTGAACTATTTCTCAAGAGATTTGAGTCACATAAAGAAATGAGGAGTGGCTCAAGATTAAAAACCTCCTCTTTTATGGGTGAATTTTTAATTTTTTCACTTGGTAAAACTGCCAAACAGCACACTTACACAGTGGTCCCGAGCATGCAGGAAGTCAAACAGCTCCTCGGTACAATCCTCCTGCGTTGAAGACCGTGAGCCGACTCTGGTCTCGCATTGCTCCAGCCGCTCCCAAGTCTGAACACAATGCTCTGTCTCTACACACTTCTGCCGCAGTGTTTCAAGAGGATCCTGAAATAGAAAGTTTAGCACTCAAAACATCTGGTGTTCAATAAGACACACACATGATCCAAATCAGTATAATGTAATGTAGCTGGGAAAAATTTGTAGAAAAAAAAAACAGACCAATGGAGTGGTTGAGTATATAATTTTTTATACTAGAAACAGTATGAGAAATCGGGGCAGCATTTCAGGAAGCACTGAACATCTCCACATCCGGTAATTACTGTCACATTCATTTGCCTGCTTTTCAGGTAGATTTGTTCAGTAAACATCAAAATAAAAACACCAGTTTTAAATGCATAGACATTTGAATTCTGATATGACATTTAATTTCACATACCACCATTTCCTCTTCTTCCTCCTCGTCTTCCTCCTCCTGAAATAGACACGACCAAATGAATAAAATCATTGCTATCTACTGCTTTTGTATTCATTTATCTTCACCGGTTAGTCCGTCATTATTATCAGTTACTCAAATTTGATTCTGTTGCGTTAATTAACTTTAATATTCTGAACAGAGACGAGACGTTTGCTAACGCTAATTTCAGCTAGGCGATATATAGCTTTGTTAGCCTGCGAGCTGAATGTCAAACGTCATTATCTTATGAGATTATGAATTTGTAACAAATACTGGGAACCTCAGGCTCTCCGTTCGTAATCATCTTCTCCTCGAAAACCATGATTTTGATGGTGTTATCCTTGGATCAGGTAGCTGTCAAATCTCAGCTATTGGAGGACACAGCAGGTCACACAAGCTAACAAGCTAGCGAAAGCATATGTTAAATTTCCGGGTGCTATACTTTCACAATAAAAGCCCCGTTACTAGTTGTGTGCGATACTGCAAGATATGGTATCGATTGATACCAAGTAGATACAGTATCGCCGATACTGATAGCGATGCCGATACTTTTTAATAATTATGAAGAATTTTCATGAGTAAGTGTTTTGTGATTTTTTTTCTTTAGTTTGGATCATTTATTGGTTAAAAACCAGAATAGAATTGGGCAAGGTTTATAGGTAAATAGAAAATACTTTATCAAAATAAAAGGTTTTGTTCTGAAACAACAGAACAGCAACAAAATGTGATGTCTGGATTTTTTTCTTAAATAAAGTGTACAAAATGATCATTCAATAAAAAATGAAAACTTTTTTCAGGTAGAGTGTTCAGAAAGTTTAATACAAAAATGTAATAAAAAATATCCCTTCATTCAATAATTTTCTGGATTTTTTTCTTAAATAAACAAGCTGTACAAAATTATCACTCCACAACATTATAAAACATTTACGATTTCGGCCTCGCCCCTATTTCCGGCCTTCGATTTAATGTAAAAAATATTAGACAATTTGGCTCTTTAAGTGACTTTTTTGACATTTCAATAACTCTTCTTAATTGGAGGGGAAAGCAAAATATCAAAAAAGTCACTTAAAGGGCCAAATTGTCTAATATTTTTGACATCAAATCGCGGGCCGGAAGTAGGGGGCGGGGCCGGAAGTGGCCCACGGGCCGGGAGTGCTGACAAATGCCTTTTTTGCCCCAAGTAAAATTAGTTACATGTCACGTGACAGTATAATGTCAAAACACTGCAGGGAGGGGAGGAGCAAAGTGTGCCTGCTCTGTGCTGTGAGAGGAGAAGCACTTAAACAGTCAGCTTGCATCTTTGATGAAACTGCAGCGCTGCATACAGGAGAGAAACTGAAGGTAAAGTATCGATCTTATTAAACTAGTATTGATCAATATCAATACCAACATTGGTATCGATATTAATCGATATTATTTAATCGATAATCGATATTGGATCGATTTGCCCACCACTACCCGTTACTGGGTCACGGTTTTGGTTCGACTCACTGGCCGGTGAGGTGTGAACATAAATAATTATTGAAAATCCATCTATCCATTTTCTCCCATTTATCCAATTTGGGGTTTTAAACAAAATGCACATTTATCATAATATTTTGAGGCCACCTCAAATCTCAACTAATTATTCAGTGGCAACAGAACTTGAAACACTTCTTATACTTTAATGGCAGGACAAAAACATGCTCCACAATATTTTTTAGCTGAATGGTGATATACGATATATCTTGATATTTTTTCTTCCCAAAAGGTTTAAACAAAAAGGCACTTCTGAGTCAAAGCTACATGTCCCAAACATCACACAGGCACTTTTATTAACATTCAGCTGTAGATGTACATGAGAAATTACTCAAGAATCAACTATTGGCATATTTAAATAATAATGCTCCTCAAATAAATTAATGCTTTTTTCCTCTATAAAGAAGACTCACAGCTGTGCTATTAAGTTTTTATTAAACAAGACCACAATACAAAAAATAACATATATACACACATATTGACAATGACCATTTCACATTTACACTTATTTTTAAAGATGTAATCTTAAATAGTACCTCCCTAACAAACACCTTAGTTAGAGAAAGAAAAAATAAATTAATTAAATAAGGAAAAACAGAATATGAGTATTTACAACAGCTCAATATGAATACCAATGAGAAAAAAATTATAAAAACCATATAAAAGAAAATATCGAATCTAGGGTTTATAACAAATTAAATTCAGAATAAGTGAGAAAAGTTTGACTGCAGGGGCAGTATTAATTTTTTAAAAGATTTACAAAATAGTGAAAAGTCATTATTTTAATGCTTTTTCATTTGGAAGCAATTTTGTGAAACTATGGCGTCTGCACGTATAAATAAAAGACCCACTTCCACTATTAAGGTCACGTGACTTACGGTACAAACCACCTTCTGCTATCTAGTTGAGGTATGGCCAGGCGGGGACTCTTGTGGGTCCAATCGATGCCAAAGCGTACAAACGGACGCAGCATGAAGGCTGTATGTATACAAAACACAGCAACAGCGGAGGATTTCAGGTTTCCAGAAGTTGCTGAAGTCACTGGAAAAGTCGTTACATTTGTTGCAAGTTGCTTTTTGGGGAAAAAAAAGTCACCAGCGGGGTCTGGAAAGCCTCTAAATCTAGCAACAAAATTGCCAAGTTGGCATCACTGCCATGCTGTCGCTTTCTGCATGATTTACGGGTGAAGCGGTGAGGGAGAGGCCGGGCACTGTGAAGTTGTGCAGAGACAAACTGGGAGAAGAGAAAGGCGAACTGGTGGAGCTCATCTTATATCAAAAATAAATCGATATTTCTTAAAAACTCAATATATCACCCAGCCCTAATATACTGTAG
>JAMQGT020010139.1:0-43575 GCA_024447675.2 Pterophyllum scalare | reverse complement strand
CTATGTTGTGTAGCTGGTTTATACATTTCAGTTACGTATTGCTACCCATCTCAGTGTTACTGTTAAACTTATTTTACACCAGGGAGTAAACATGCTTTGTAATGCTGTAAAGTTAACACGCAAGTTTATTTGAACTGACATGCTTCTGGAAGCAGCTTTAAGTGGGGAATCCAGGAACTGCGGATTTTGGCAGATCTGCACTGGCTTCATTTTTCAGTCTTTGAGGCTGAGTGCTTGGTAGAGACGTGTAGAGTTTGCAGTCTGTCAGTAAATACTTACTGAGAATGTACCCACAATATGGACAGTGTTTTTACAGAATAAAACAAAAACAGTTGGATAGTGATAATATTGTGGTGGCATGCACTATACTCGATTTAAAATGCAGGTTTTGATGATCTTTCTGTAATTCTTGGATTGTATTTCAACCATATGATGTTATTATAACAGAAACACTCAAAAGCATTACTATGAGAACTTATTATTGTGAAATACTGAATTAAGTTACATTGGTGTATTTTATCCAGTACTGTATATGTGGTTCTGCCCATATTGTTATTTTTATGTCTCAGTTGACCATTTGTGTTCCACCTTGCCTAGTTTCCTGCACAAACATCTATCTGATGGTACAATGTACGTTCTTTTTGTCTTGGGGAGCAAAACATAAATAAAACAGCTGATCCCAGTTGGATCCAATTAAATTTTTAATGTCTCCTAGAGAGGGTCCTTCCCAAATCTTTAAATTTGAAAGCCACATCATCTAATAAATACTTTAAAGTAAAATCACCAAGGTATTACACATTACAGAGGGTGAGAGTTTACTTAGGAGAGACTCAGCTAGGTGGTTGATGGCATTAACTGCAATATTTCAAAGGAAAAAAAAATATATCAAAGTCTTTTTTTTTCTGGCTGTTCAGTTCAAATGATGTCTGAACCCAGTTTGACATGACTCTCAAATTTTATTGAACTATCTATCAAAACCATCATCATCTTCTTCTTGAGCTGCATAAAGCCAGAGGAAATGAAGCCATTAGAGAGTTCCATCACAAGAACAAATGTCATCACCAGTTTCATCTCCTACTGCAGGAGGGATGCATTTCTTAACATCACATTGTGAAGCCTTTATTTGATAACAGGGAGAAAGAAAATAAAACTTGAATACATTAGAAATGGGTGGAGATAATCAATAACCATTTAAAGCTGGCCTGACACTGCAATAATTATCTGTTTTCGTGCCTTTTCTATCTTAACCTAAGAGAGTTGCATTTACAGCTGCTGAGAATGCATTTCCTTTATCTGTTAAAATCTTAAATCAGAAACCAAGCTTCCTTTTTATAATACATACATGTGGGATTTCCACCACAGTGAAAATGCATAGCGTGGTAATATTTGTTTGAAAATACATTTTTTCTTATTTCTTTTCAGCACAACTTAAAAGGGTGGTGAAAGAACTCTTAGTTCTTCTGTCTTCTGGCAGTGTTATCATATCCTACTGAAATAAGGCCATCTCACCAACTCACACAGAGTGAAGAGTGAATTGTGGATTGTATATAATTACTGATTCCTACTGGAATATTTCATACTGAGCGAGATAAATTAATTGATAAGAATCTCAGTCTTCTTAGTACTTATTTCCTCCTCCAGCACAAGTAAGACGAAAGCACTGACATTACAGTTCTTATTTTTTATTTCATTTTGGGGGCATGAGAGCATGCAGCATTTACTGGCCAGAAAAGCAATTATCATTAGTTCTAAGCATGTTCAGAGACAACAGAGTCTGTAGAAGTTGGTAAAAAAAAAAAAAAAGATTTCCCTCAGTGATGTTTTTAAGTTGGAAATTGGTGAAAATGCAGTCTGTTACATGGATATCTAACTAGAAACAAAATGTGTCAGAACTCAAAGAAGCCATCCATCCATCCTTATTAGAGGCCGGGTTGCGGGGGCAGCAGCCTAAGCAGCTAAACCCTGACCTCCCTCTCCCCAGTCACCTCCTCCAGCTTATCCGGGTCTCTGGGGCCTCTTCCCAGTAGGACATGGCCAGAACACCTCACCCAAGAGGCGTCCAGGAGACAGCCTATTCAGATGCTTGAACAATCTCAACTGGCTTCTGTCGATGTGGAGGGGTAGCAGCTCTACTCTGAGCCCATCTTGAATAACTGCACTCTTCACACTGTCTCTACACAGTCTATTTCTTTCAGTCACTACCCAAAGCTCGTGACCAAAGGTGAGGTAAATTGACAGCTTTAAGCTCAGCTCTCTCTTCAGCACAATGGGCCAGTGCAGCTTCTGCATCACTGCAGCCACAGCCCCAATATCTTCCCTCGCTCCAAAACAAGACCCCGAGATACTCAAACACTCGTCCCTGACCCAGAGTTGGCACTCAATCCTTTCCTGGCTGAGGACCATAGCCTCAAACTTAGAGTTGCCAATTCTCATTCCCACTGCTTCACAGTGATCTGGAGGCCACCATCGGTTGAAGCCAACAGGACTACATCATCCTCAAAAAGCAGAGATAAGATGCTGAGGCCACCATTGCAGAAACAATTTGGCTACACCTGGAAATCCTTTCCATAAGCATTGTGAGCAGAATCATTGACAAAGAGCAGCCCTGGTGGAGTCCAATACCCACCAGAAATGAGTCCAACTAATTGCCAGCAATGCGGACCAAGCGCTTGCTGCAGATATACAGGGACTGAATGGGCCATAACAATGGGCCAGGCATTCTCAACTCACACAGCTACCCCCCACAGGATACCCCAAGGGACACAGTAAATGCCTTCTCCAAGTCCACATGTAGATTGGATGGGCAAACTCCTGTGCACACTTGAATACCATTGAGAGGATAAAGAGCTGGTCCAGTGTTCCACAACTGCAACGAAACACATTGTTCCTTTTGAATCTGAGGTTTGACTAAAGGACAATCTCTCCTTTACACCACCCTGGCATAGACCATCCTGGGGAGGTTGAGGAGTGTAATCTCCCAATAATTGGAGCAGACCCTTCTTGAAGATGGGAACCACCACCCCAGTCTGAAAATCGAGTCGTACTACCCCAGATCTCCAAGTGACGTTGCAAGGGCAAGTCAACCAAGACAGCCCTGCAACATCCAGAGCATTCAGGAACTCAGGGCAAAGCTCATCTAACTGCCATAAAGGAGTTCTTTAACTACCTCAGTGACCTCACTCCCAGTGATGGGCAGATCATATCTCTTGCCCCCAGACTGTACTTTCTCTACAAAAGGCATGTCAGTAGGATTAAGGAGGTCCTCAAAGTAGTCCTTCCACCACCCAACTATATCCTAAGTTGAAGTCAGCAGCACCCAGCTTTCCCCTCCTAGTCACCTGACAGTTTTCCAGAATCATTTTGAGGCAGTCGGAAAGCCTTTCTCTATGGCCTCACAGAACTCTTTCCACACTCAAATTTTTTGCTTCAGCCACTGCCAGTGCCACATTGCGCTTGGTCTGCTGGTACTCATCAGCTGCCTCTGTAGTCGCACAGGCTAATCAAGTCTGATTGGAATCCTTCTTCAACTTGATGGCTCCCTTCATCTCCGGTGTCCACCGTCTGGTTTGGAGATTACCACCAAGGCAGGCACCAACCACTTTGCAGTCACAGCTCCATGCAGCAGCCTCATCAATTGAGATACATGGTCCATTTGGACTCAGTGTCCTCAGACTCTCTCAGAATGCTATCAAAGATCCATCCAAGATAAGAGTTGAAGATCTCATGGAACTCAAAGAAACATACTTGATAATCTTCTTCCGCCTGCATATCCATATTAACAGGTTGAATACAAACAACTTGACTAATTCCTTGTGTGAAACATAGCGTTAGATCAGGAAGACCACAAAATCCAGCTCACCAGCAAACTCATGCCTAATACCTAAGCTGTTATAGATTACCCACATTTGCTGCACATCTTCAAGTCACAAGCCCATCCTTACCTCGTTTGATGCTGTATTTATTGTTATTAATGCCTGCTCTGTTCTGCACTGTTTTGTATACGTGAAAGGGCAGGGAAGTCCCAGAACAATGCCATGTCACCAAATATAAATTGCTTCAGATGGAAAGTTGATCTTCTGTTGACTGCAGAATCAGAATCAGAAGGTTTTATTGCCATATGGGTGAACAGGTTCACAACATTAGGAAATTGCTGCGGTATTTTGTGCTTACATAAAAACAAATAAATATAAAATGTAAGTGTGTGCAGTGCTCTGGACTAAACTGATAAAATAGTTTAACACAAACTTGTTCCTGATGAATTTTGATTCAACATATGCACATTTAATTTACCCAAGGTCAAACTGCCATTGTTTACAAAATGAAATGGTATATTTGAAAATTATAAAATATTGAAGGGCACTGTTTTGGACTGTTCTTGTTCTATTTGACTTCTAAAGCCAGTTTCCTTTCACTGCCATTCAGAAATTACTTGAGTTTTTATGACTGAGGGATTTTATGACTTTAGAATTGAGAACTGCCTCTCTGAGTGAGTTATTGTGTTATAAATCAAAAAATATGGTGAACTTGGAGCCTTGTAGAAGGGAACTGAATACGATTCTTATAAACTTGAATCAATTAGGAACTTGATTAGAAACTAGTTCAGTTCCATTCTCAAAAGGTTTCTAACTGCACTTTCTAACTTATGAAAGTAGATAAATTGATGGACAAATGATCAACAGAAAGGCAGGCAGACAAAATGACACATTTCTTAAGTGATATTATCTGATGACTCTGGTCTTTATACTCAAGGTCATATTTCTTTAGAAACTCTGATTCTGGTTCCCATACTTGAACAAAATGTTTGAATTGGCAGGCACAGAAAATGTTTTGCCAGTGCAGTAATTGAGAGGCCAATTGCATTTCTGTGACAATACTGCCAATAGTGCCAATAACTCTTGCAATATTGCAGATTAGTGTTGCTAGCATTCAAACTTTTGCAAAAATTCAAGAAATTCTGTCTAGAGATGAACACATTTTAACAATTACAGCCATTTATGGTGCCAATATGAATCCCTTGGCTTTTCATCTACCACAAACATAGATTGTTTTGTGAAATTTCTTGACATCGGTTGGGCAGCTTTCAGTTAAAGTTGGTATAGATGTACCAAGATAACAAAAATTATTCAGTTTGTAATAATATTCACAAGTAAATTTGTCAAGCAAAATATCCAAAGCAAAAGAAGTTTGTTAGGGTTTCAATGATAAAACAATAGCTTTTTGGACACCGAATAGTGGCTTCACCAAAGATCACAGTAAGCTTGCAGAATTAATTAACAATGTCTGGGCAGGGAATCAATTTTTTTTTATTATTATTATCTGTGGTTTCCTCTACATTTCTGCCAATTTACTTCACCCACACTACAGCAAAAATTAACTGACATTTTTCTTTTTTTTTCTCCATGGCCGATAGGTTCTCTGTGGGTGTTCAGATCAGAGCATTGGGAAGGCCATTCTAAGACATTTTTTTCTCTTTCTGAACAAAATATTTCTTCAGCAGGTGTGTATTATGTTTCATATCACTATCCTGCTACAAGATCCACTTCTATCAAAATTCCTACATGTCAGGGTTCCCTAAAGCCAGTTTGGACAGCTGGGTATCAGACTGGGTATTGAAAGAGCCTTGAATTCTCTCTATCCAGTCAACAAAGCACTGGACCCATGTAAATAATTAGGAATGAACATGACAGGGCCCCATAGTTTACCCACTGGTAATGGCCTTTTTACACCAGGCACGTCCCAGTGAGCTTCTTCCCCAGGCCTGGTTCTGTGATGTGGCTCTGGCATTCATGATTCTTTCTTCATAAATGTCCTTTGGCACTTAATCCAGCATTTCACCCAGTTCCAGTTCACCTTGAGTTATCTAGATTTTGATGAGACCAATTGAAGAAAGCGTCTCAGACATAACCTGAGAATGACTTATTTAATACCAAAGAGAACAGGGTAACCACACACATTGACAGGTCACATTATCATTCCAGTTCTGAGGCTATCCTTCCAGTGGAGCCACCAATAAAAAAAGAAACCTTATGTAATATTTCCAAGTACCTTGGGAGACCATATCAGGGCCAGGTTGACAGACATCCTGAGATCCCTTGGACATACAAACCATTCCAGTGTATTATTGTGGCCATTTAAGTCTTGTTCATTAGAGGTGGAACAGGAAATTGACAGATGGACTGCCAAAATGTCTGTGGTGATGTGGATACTGTACCAAGTCACTCTGAAGCAAGACCTCAGTGAAGGCTTAGCTCTCAAGTTACTGGTTTAGCTACATTCCCACCATCAGTTATGGCCACAAGCTGTCAGTAGTGAGTGAGAGCAGAAATATGCTTTCCCCAGAAATAAGGGTGTCTCCCTCAGAATTAGGGTGAGGAGTGCAATCATTCTGAAGGAGTTTAAAGCAGAGCTGCTGCTACTCCACATCAAAAGCAGCCTGTTGAGGAGATTTCGGCATGCGACTAGGATGCCTCCGGGGAATGTCCTGAGGTGTTTACCGGCATGTCCAACTGGGAGGAAGCCTTATGGCAGACAAGCCGGAGAGATTGCATGTTTTGACTGGCACAGGAATGCATTGGTTATCATGGATAATACTAAAAATAAAACATTTCCAAAAGCTCCCGTTTCATGTGAAAATTTGATTCTAGCTGTCTAAGAACAGGTAATCATGCAAAAGGTGTAGTTTACCATCATTTAACATGGACATGTTCCAGTATAAACTTGACAATGAGAACTTTTTGTTTGTCGAGGAAATCTGCTCCCTAAATACACTTTGAGCCACTGGCACTTAGATTAGCATGTCTGTACACTGTTATGTCACCATGCCAGTGTTTAAAGGCTAGCTTAAAACATCACTTGCATAGCTAGTTCAAAAATGGGGTGACAGCTCAGTGGACATTACGAGTCCACAAGGTTAAATGGTATAAAAGAAAAATGAATTGCAGGCTTATTAGGTTATCAGGTGAGATCACCTGTAGTGTTGCTTTTGTCTTTCATTTCAGATAGCAAAGCTAAATATAGCAATACAGTAAATGGAACAGTATCCAGGCAACCACAAGTGGGTTAACTCTCACCTACTCCAGCAACTCACCTGGTACAGAGATGTGAAAACTGATGGATGCAGTTCGGAACAAACAGGCCCAAACTAGATGAACAGGCTCATAATAAATGGCAGAACATAACTGAGTAGGCAGCTCTTTTTCAATTGGATTGCATGTTTGTTGGTTTATCTGGGCTTTTTGTTTGTTTTTGTTATTAATTTAACATAATGTGTGTTTGGTTTATTATTTTTGAGTCACTTTTTGAAGCCTTCAGCAAAGTTATGAGGGAGTGGCAACATTTGTGGCAGCATGATTACTGTACACCAGTGGCACACTATTCTGTCTGGCTCTAGCAGAAGTGATTAAAGGGCAGCTGTCAGGAGATGTGATTTTATCTTCTCCAAACAGGTGTAGAGCAGAGCTGACAGCAGCAACACTTACACCTCACGTGGGATGGACTAGACCAAGACAAATGGAATTATGTCTTTCTCCCATTTTGTCAAGCACCTTATCTGTCTGAATCGATGCAGCTTTCTCCTAGCCGGGGGGAGCAGGAGGAAATGTGAATAGCCATTGCAGGCAGGTATAGTAATTGGACTCTTTCCATCCTCCCTTTAAAGTCTGGAGTAACATGAAACTTCTTCCTGCCTGGAAGAAAATATAACAGAGAGGAAGCAACAGAGATAACAGTGAGACAGCTGAATCTTAAGCCCTACATCAACAGTGTTACTGTATGCGCTTTCACTTCGTCAATGACAAAATGTCACTTTGAATCTGAAATCTGTCTATGTTGATACAGCTGAGCTGTCTCTGTGTACTTGGAAATTTGTAATATAATCACAATCATAACTCAATGCTCATTTAAAAGACTTCAAAACTTGATACTGCACTTCCTCAGCGTCCCAGCAATACTCATCAAGAAGTAGACTGAAGTAGACTGTCAAGTTGGCAAACAACTGCAACAACTGACAGGTCCAGGTCCATATTGTCAGGACTACATATTTTATCAAGATAACAAGGAAAATTTATTTTCACATGCAGCTGTCATTAATTGTAAAAGCAAATTATTGATATTAGACAGTTGCAAAATGCACTGAAAGTATATCCTCTTATGTAGCTATACCGTTTGGGATTATGGTAATATTGAAGCTACTTTGAATGCATGGCTTTGCAAGCTATCAGTTACTTCACATTTAAAGAAGTTGTACCAAGCAACATTACCCAAAGGAGTATGCAGAAGCTTTTGTGAACAACTATCAATAATTGTCACCTAATTTATTCAAGTTTTTTTTCTTTTCTTTTTTTTTGCAAATTCAAATTCTGAATATTCAAAACTATAACCGACTATTATTAAATTTCTTTTTTAAAAAAAAAAAAAACATGGTAAAATTTAATTGAAACACTATGATAAGGCAGTGCTGTTGAATTCCAGGAAGATACTGCAAAATGTTGTCTACTACATCCAATAACAAGTGCATATAATCTTGCCACAGCCAACGGGTCCTGTAAAGTCTGTGCCCTGCAAGTGACCTACAGTAAAAAGTGACGTAGACAGTGCTGCAATCCATGGTTCTTCCACCAAATTAGAATTTGATCAGTTTTGAGAAATATTTGCAAGTCATTGATGATAACAAGAAATTATTACCAAAAGGGGGAAAACCATGAGGTCATAGCTACAACAGTTTGTAAAGACCGGCTGTCCATTTGAAATTTGATTTGCGTCTACCAAAGGACATGAGTGTGTTGGTAAAGCGCAAACTTTATCAAGAACAGAAACAACCGCATAATACTGCTAACACAACCCTAGCCCTCTGCAAGCATCTGCACAGAGAGCATGCTAACACAAAGCTAGTGGGAACCCAGAGTGATGTTAATAAAGCTGAGTGTATGCTGACCTCAGTAAAGCAGCCAGAGCCTGATCTTCAAAAGGTAGTGATGAGCAGTCAGGCTTGTAGCTTTGTTGCCTCCATTTCTACCTGTATAAGTTTCTGCAGTTGTGGGAATCACTTTGAAGTGTCTTTGAGCTAGTTTTCAGGTTTGCTTTTTGTAAATGACAGTTTTCTGTTCTTACAGAAACATTAAAAGAAAGATTGTATGTATGTCCTCATTAGGATAGGGATTTGTGTCAGTATGTGTAAGTAAGTAAGTAAATTTTATTTATTTAGTGCTTTTCACAGACAGTAGTCACAAAGCACTGTACATGCAAAAACAAAAACAGACAGTGATTAAACACCATAATATCTAAAAAAAAAAAAAAACAATAATGTGAAGCTAAAATAATTAAATACCATAATAGCTAAAACTAAAAAAATTCAATAAAAAATTCTCAGCAGAAGGCCTTTTTAAAAAGAAACGTTTTTAACTGCTTTTTAAAAGAATCCCACAGAGTCAACTGAGTGTAGATGTAGAGGTAGACTGTTCCACAGCCTTGGTGCCACTGACTGAAAGGCTCTGCCCCCTCTTGTCTTTAGTCGTGTGCGGGGAACAACTAACAAATTCTGAGTCTGTGACAGAAGACAGCGAGAGGCAGTATATTTTATGAGAAGCTGGGAAATAGAATCTGGAGCCTGGCTGTTTAATGCTCTGTATGTGAAAACGAGAATTTTAAAAATGAATCCTGAAATCGATTGGGAGCCAATGTAAAGAATGTAAAATCCGAGTAATGTGAGCTTGCTTGGTAGAATTTGTTCATAATCTAATAATGTGTGACAGTAGCCTCAAGTTTTTATTGTTAACTGGTTATTATGTGACAGTATATTGTAACATAATTATGTGTTATGGAGTAATGCAAACTTTCTTTAGCAAGTAAGTAAGTAAGATGCTTCATTACTTAAAACTTAATGAGTAATGTGTAACACATTATCTTTATTCAGTAATTACACCAATGCTAAACTTATCCAACTCAATTCAGCCTATTCCAGATTTCATAGGGTCAAAGGCAGGATACTAGTCTATTGCAAGGCTAACAGAGGGAGAGAGAGAGAGAGACGTACATGCTCACAATCATTCATATCTAAATTTATAGTAACCAGTTAATCTAACATGTCTTTGAACTGGGAGGAAGCAGGAGTGTCCAGAGAGAAGCCACACAGCCGTGGGGAAACATACACAATCCACATAGAAAGGTCGCAGCCAGCGAGGGGACACAAACGTAGGACTTTGTTACTGTGAAGCTAAGTGCTAACCTCACACCACCGTGCTGTTACAGGTAGCATATGTATCATACAATATAATTTAAAAAGATTGATAAACAATAGTAAACATATTGAACATCATTTTAAAAAAAAAATTATGTTCAATTTTAGTAATTTATTATGAGAAAGATATGTTTCATAAAACAATACCATATATTTATAAAATGACCAGGGTATAGTCATGCACGCTGACACACATCCTTATCCATATGAGCTTTCTTTCACAGTTAATGGATGAACACAAAACAGACAACAAAATTGAAATGTATTTATTTATTATATTTTCATATGTGTAACCGTGGACAAATCCTAAATTATTTAATAAATAAGCAGATTGTGTAGGAGATGCTTTTTGGCAACAGAAAATAAATCTAGTAACCTTTAGCCTAAGTGGGCTTTGTTTATCCTTTTCAAGCTTTGAAGAGCACAATTTGAAATTATGAAATCCCTCTAGGGATCAGGATCCAAACGTGATTTTAAATCATTAAAAATATATACACAGTAAATACAAATCATTGCTGAGGATTTACTTTTTGAATATCTAATACAAAGCACTACTTAGTTTCTGTTCTAATGAGGGGAGCATAAGCACTTGTATGTATATTAATTGTAGTGTTATCAGTCTGCAACCATGAACTCCTCTGCCATTTGGTTTGCCCTTTACATTTGCCAGAAATTCTCGCCTTTTTTAAATGCAGAGTCAAAACGAGCAACCCCAGTGTGTGCTGTCTTACACACCACACAAACAGGCACAAACACACATTCTCACCTCATTCATTCACATTAGCTGCTTTTCACCCTGCTTATGCAGAAAGCCTCCATTTTCAGGTGTAAATTTTTTTCATTATAAGGGGAATTGAAAAGAAGATGGGAACTACTTTTTTCCTTTTCTCCCAGTGATGAGTTCACGCATTTGAAGAGGAGCTTTGTCACTCGGGAATTAGCACTCCATGCATGCACCCTCTCTGCTCTCCCAGACGGCCTTTACATCATCTGAGGCTGAGAGAGAGCTGGGGAGAGAAAAGACCTCATACTCAGAAAAGGAAATAAAAACGTGAGGACATCAAAGGATTCTTGTCACTTACATGCATGTTTGTACAGTGACAAATAAAAACCAATACTGTGTTTACCGACAAACATTTACCATGACACTGACATTAATGAGGGATTTGTCTACATATTTTCTTTGATTAATGCTCTTTTAATAAGATGAGAGAATAGCAATGAGATTGGTTGTATAGAAAAAAGCAAGCTAACTCGTGATTGGCGGTGGATTTCTAGTCTTACTGACCACCACTCACTCGCCTCTAAACGTCACATCCCATTGCACGCAAAAGACTCTATATCTCTAGTACCAGATCAGTCTTGTGAACATTACATCAAGTCATTTTGAGCTGAGAACACAGACACTCCGTGTGCCAGAAAGCTGCAATTCCACTTTTTCGGCATGACTGATTATTTGAACTATTGAAAATGTCTTTTTGGCTTAGAGAGAGATCTGGCCAAGAGGGCAGACAGAAATCTCCTATCAAACATAACATCACAGCTCTATAAAGATATTTTAAGTGGCCAAAACATACTGGATTGTATTATAATGTAGGTACAAAAACACAGTCATAAAGATACTTGCAAAACAGGTCATCTATAAGATCTATAAGAACCTCATGACTCTTATTGACTACAGTCTCTTTACTAATATAAGCGAAGACATCACAAATGAGAAAAAAAAACATGGAAACATCACTTTTTTGCACAGATTGTAAACACAGCTGTAGGTGAGTCTAGCATTATTTTGTATGGAGAAATGTGCTGCAATCAAATTTGGTGCCAGAAAAAAAAAAGGTCTTTTAACCCAATATGTACATCTTTGGGAGCCAGGTTCTCCAGAAGAAACCAGTGGAGGCAAAGCCAGGACATGCAAATGCCACCCAGAAGGGACCTATCAACCATTTACTCCATCAACCATGAGATTCAAACCACGAACCTTCCTGTGAGGCAACAGTGCTAACCTCTGCACCACTGTGCTAAGTGTGCCTGGAAACCAGTACCCAAACTTAATTTAACAGCCTCAAGGCTGCAGTGTTTCTGCCAGTCATGTATAGTAAATTGACCAGAATAAAATACACCACAACAGATAAAACTTAAGATGTGTGTTTGTGAGAGAATGTGTAAATGTGTGTGTGTGTGTGTGTGTGTGTATTTTACCGGCAAAGACTGAAAAAAGAGAGTGTATACATGTCATGATTCTGCTTATGTAGGTGTATTTCTAAACCATCAATATGTGTGTGCAAGTCCATGGCAGAGACAGTTGGTGTTAAAGCCAGCTGCTTGCTTATGGTGGTACTGCTCATTAGCTGGTGGTTGGAGCTATTCTGGACTTGGAGAAACTTTGAAGGACCAAATACTGCAGAAGATTCTGTAGTTAGTAAGACGTGTGTGTGTGTGTGTGTGTGTGTGTGTGTGTGTGTGCATGGACAGTATTTATGTGACAGTGCCAGTACAGTACAGTGCCTGACATGGCATCAAATCACAATATTCATCCAACGAAATCTTTCATTTTATATTTTTATATTGTGTGTTTCTTGTTTCCCCACAAGGAGACGTCAAGTGAAAAGCTTTTGAATCAGCAAATGACTCATAACAACACTTTATAGACAGTCTAAAAATCAGATTCCCATTTCTATTTTTGACAAGAGTAATTAGCAACCACAATCTGACAAGGACTTTGAAGCTCTTGAATTTGAAATCCAAAAGTCCGTAAAGTTCCTCATTTTAGGGCAAAGGCATCGTTTGGAGCACATCTCAAAACTCAGAAAAGTACACTAAAGATGCAAAAATCATTATTTTTATTGAATGTTTCTTTGCTTTTGGTGTGGACCCTTATATCAACTTTGCTAAGCTTAATCTATTGATACAGGGTGGTTTTACATTCTTCTGGCATTGGCATTATGCTAGTAAAAAGGAGAGAATGCTTTGTGGATTTATCTTTGACTCCCACACAGTTCTTGGCTTCTAATTTTCTGATAACAGCAGAACATGAGTTCTTCCCCTAAAAGACACAACTTGAAACTGGAATGTGCAATTACAGCAGAATGAAAGTCTGGGGCTCCTCTATAACATAAGACCACAATGAACGTCTTGAAAAGAAACCCTGGTGGTGTTTCAGCTCAACTGCATTTCTTGTTAAAGGATTGTGCTCGGAAGCTATAGATGTGCTGCTGATTTTTGGGAATTATTTTCCCCCCACTGTTATGTGTGAAAGTCTTCCCTGAACCACAGTGGCTCAGCCTCCAAATCCTCTGAAAGCGGCCTGCTAGAGTCACTTCCTGCCCTGACTAGCCCTTATCTTAGGATACAGGCTGTTCTAACATTTGACAAAATCCAGACAGATTAGCCCTGACTAGGAGTTAAACGAGTCACCTTCAAAGCCACAAAGATTAAAATCTGACACCACTGTGCAAAAGGTCCTTGAGAGCGCAAGCTGTGCAGTCCACAATGTTGGAAAGAGATCATAATTTAGATGGAATATTTTCTGCACTGAAAATGATGGATAGGTTACTGATAAATGCAGCAGTCAGGCTATTCAAAAACTGCAATGTTCAAACCTTGAGATTAGACGAGGCCCGGGTTTATTTTAGGTAAAAAATATCTGCTTTTTATTATTCTTGCTGAGATCTTGTGTTCTCTTGACAGAAATTGAAAACATTTTTTTTTGTTCACACATAAATGTGTTTGTGTGTTTTTGACAGTATGGTAGCCAGCTTTAATTAACCCAACTCACATTATTTTTTTTACACTAAATCGAAATGTGAAGGAAATGCATCGGCATTAAAGATGCAAGTCGGATGCACTTCTGAGCCCCCACAACAGCTTATCTGCAGTAGTTATTTCCCCTAGTGCCAGATGTCCATGGACACTGTTTTCTGGGCAAAATCTGGTCACTCAGTCACAGCTTTTAATAAGCCACATTGTAATTACCATGAGAAAACCAAGACTTAAACAGACTTATAGCCTTTGTAAATGTACCCTTCTTTTAAACAAGATCGTGATAGGTCAACTAATTGCAGCTTCAACCCAATTTCTGTGAGAACTTCTGGCCTGTAGTAGTAGTTCTTCACCAACACCAGCCACACTGAATCACATCAGATAACTGCCACCTGCCTTGAAGTGCAGCAGCATCAGTTCGCCTTTTCATGTGTGGCATGACCAGGGCATGCCCCAGTTGTCTCAGGTACATCCGGCAACATCTCAAAGAGTCTGGGAGGTTCCCCATCCAGATGATGAATGCAATGATGGTATCTGAGTCTTTATTCTTTAAAATCACTCACAGAATGCCCCATACACCCTTTGATATTGTATGATACTTAAATTTAGAAATCAATGCAGATATTAAGTGAATAAATAGTGCAGTTTACTGAAAACGCATGGGTGGAATTGGGTGCTTTGATTGGGCTCCACTGGGACTCTAAAATATTTATATTTTTTTAAAAAGCACTAATCAAAACAGAAACAGAAAGCAATGATGTGAAATCATTAGAGACAAATTAATTAACAAAAAAATAATTAATTGACAAAAAAATATATACCTCTGGAGTCTGCACAGACCCCAGTCGGTACGATGAGGGTCAATTTACATCCCAGTTATGAAAAAAGTTTTCTCAAATCAGAGGCATCCAACCAGGCACGGAACAACAACACAACTGAAAAACAAAACAAAACAAAAACTTTTTGTATTTTGTGCAGCACCCCTTCTTGCTGCTTGTTTTGTTGCATCAGCATTTCCAATCATTTTTCAAGCAATACTACCAAATTTTGTCTTTGATAAGAAGTGCGTTAGAACATCTCATTTGACATTTTTTCTTTGTGTTTTTTGGCATTTCATTGGTCAGATTTTAGATAACAGTCTCCCCAGTCTGCATAAAATGCCTTTTTCCCTCTCAATAAATCAGCACCTTACTGTGGAGTGGTTTGCGTGCACAGGTGAGCTACAACCATAATTCCAAAAAAGTTTGGAAGCTGTTTACCATGCAAATAAAAATAGAATACAATGATCTGCAAATCTCATATTTAATCTCTTATTTAAACCAGAGTAGCGGTGATGATAACTGGCACCTCCAAGTCTGAGGTTCTCAGCTTTAAAAGGTCAAGGAGATAATGAGATCCTGCCCCTAGTGGAGGAGTTCAAGTATGCTGGATTCTTGGTCATGAGGAAGATGGGAGCAGGAGATTTACGGACAGATTGGGGTAGCATCTGCAGGAATGAGAAAGCTGAGCGTGTAAGCAAAGCTGCGGATTTACTGGCTGAGCTATGCTTCCTCATCTATGGTCACAAACTGTGGCTAGTAACCAAAAAAATTAAATCACAGATACAAGTGGTGGAAATTATCTTTGCCCAAATGAGCACAGGAGCTCAGCCATTCAGGAGCGGCTTCAGTGTAGAGTCATCACTTCTCCACATCGACAGGAGCCAGTTGAGGTGATTTTTGACAAGGATGCCTCCTGGATGCCTCCTAAATGAGGTGTTTCATGCATGCTCAACTGGGAGGAGACCTCGGGGCAGATCCAGGAAATGCAGGAGAGATTGCATCTCTTGGCCTGCTTGGGATCACTCCAGAAAAACTGAGGACGTGGCTGAGGGAGGGGAGGTCTTGGCATCTGCTGTCCCTGTGACTTGATAAAGGCAGAAACTGGATGGATGGATGGATGGATAGATGGCATTTTTGAAATTCTCTGCCTAAGAGAACAAGGATTCTTGTTTCATGTTTTGGGGAAAGTTCAATCAATATCACACTACTAGTTCCCAGCACTAGCAGTCATTTTCATGGAGGTGGTGGTCATTAATCACCACAAGTGGTCCTTTACTAGGAAAACTCTGGATGGATTTCTAAAGTTTTGATAACAAGTTCTTAAAAAAGAAAAAACAAAAGCCTTACGTGATTAAAATTGGCCCGTATTTTTAGATCTACAGTACCACTTGCTCTGCACACTCCAATTTCATCATAGACTGTCATAGTCTGTTTCAGACTGAGCCAAATTTCACAGCCAAGCGAGGACTAAGACAGGGAGAATGCATTGCGTTTTTTCAACATTTCTTAACCATGAGTTCCTCCATAGGGTGTGACTGTCAGTGCCAAGTTCTACTGTAGCATGGTTACGGGTGTCTGAGGGAGAAAATTTGGAGGAAATGAGCTAAACTGTGTACGTCAGCCTGCTATCTAATGCCAGCTCGGAGCACATTAAAAATTTTTGGCTGCACAAACAAAATCTTTCCTCAGTACCTGGATACGGCTTCCCACAACTTTGTCCACTTCCCGAAAATTAAAACCAAGTTGAAGAATCACCATTTTGACACGCTGGAGGAGATCCAGCACCAATCATGGACCTGTTCTCGGGACATTTTGGTCACGTTTCGATTACATCTTGTTTTCCTGGCCCGAAAATCATTCTCTAACCTGCTATCATGTCTGCCTGCACATAGTTCGTAATGATGAGCATCCCTTCTAAGATAATTGATTGCTTCAGTAATTGCGGCATTAATTATACTGACTGGATGGGCTGAACCCACTCATTTTTACTCCAATTGCCCGCAAGCATGAGGAATTAGGAAATTTGGAATTTGACTGATGTTGGTTACCATCAGTGCCTTAATCCTGCCTAGTGCCTCTCAAGTGTATCACACAGAATTACAAATTACCAGTGTGCTAATGGAGACTCATGAATAATCCAAAAGAATGACTGCTTGACAGTTAGTCCTTGTGCACAAGAACACGTGCCAGACCTCGCATTTAATTTATGAATGTGTAAAATCCACATTTGAAAAATACCAACAGAGAAGTCACTTATGTACCGATCACCATTCTTGCAAGGTTCCCCCCGCCCCGGTCTGTAACATTTTAATCACTGGTAAACATGTTGCAAGCAATGGGAAAATAATGAAGATTAAGTCAGGACGAAATTGAGCAGGATTTAAATTAAGCTGCTGACACTCCTGCATTATGGTGGCATAGAACATTAATTATTACAATATAAAAATGCCCTGAAGCCTGCTAAACACTTTATCTTTGTTGCCTGCAATGTTTCCATCTCAGAATTGTTCAACACTAATTTAGCAAGAACCCAGAAGGCCTTGGAACAGTCTGTTCGCTAATGAATGCAAAATAATTGTCCAGCACCACCTCATGTTGAAAGCATTACCTTTGTGTGTGTGTGTGTGAGATTGTGGATCTACGGCATACAGTAAAAAAAACAAAAAAAACAAAACCTTTATGCACTTCATCATGATCGTGTAATGTTTAAAAGAACAGTAAAAGACTGGAGGAATATCATTACGAGTAATCGTGGCATGGTAATTTCATTAATTACAATCACGTGATTAACTGTCTGTCAGAGCCAAAAGAGTGTAGCCAAGACCCAATTTATACCAGCTTTTTCATGGGAAATTAATGGGAAACACAGCCTGGATAGACTTTTGGAAGGTTTCACACTCAAATGGACTGTATTTAATAGATGTGATGGCAGCTTAAATGCAAATCTCTGAAATATAGGCTTACTCAGAAGTCTTTTTTTTTTTGCAATTTTTCTATTTGCTTCTCAAACCCACTGCTGTGTTCAGCGACCTATGACCCATCTGGTCTGTATAAACTAAAAAAAGATTCCTGCAGTTTTACGTAGGACTTTCTGTCATGGTGCTCTTATACCGCCAGTGGCCTTCTACTTTATGCAGTACATTACCACTCCTAACTTGTTGCATGCTCACACTTACTGTAGTGTCAAAGAGTGTTTACAAAATAGGCAAGAACAACAAGCTAAGGGAGTCCACATTAGGAGACAGGTAGGATAGCTACAGTAATGGAACAATCAATAGACCTCCAGCCAGAACATGTTTGTTTGTCTGTTTGGTTTGTGGAATACACCTTACACCTTTCCTGGCTCTGGCTAGGTTTGGGGGGAAAACTGTGGTTTGATTTAAACCACATTCTTACAAAAGTTAACATGCTCAAAGACAAACTTCTGTCTGCAACTCTCTATTTGACATTTCCTTGGTTATCAGAGTTAGCTATGCCTGAGTGCCACAATTATGCATCCTGCTGCGGAGCACTTTTGCCCTCAATCTCATGACATCTATTTAAGATGTTGAGGAATTCCTATTGAAAACTACTGGGCTGACCTGGATGGTGAAAACTATGCTAAAGGGATGCCCAGTATGATGTATACTGATTCTGACCATGCAATCTGTGATGATTTGGGATGAGAACAAGTTTCTTTCTTTTTGTCTCCCCTCTTTCTCTCGTCTCTCGTGTTCTCACTTTTTTCTGTGTATGTGTGATTGTCTTTGTATGGAGTACTGGTTGCAGGGCTACTTACCAACTTCCTGGCTGGCACAAGTAATTATGGTGGCATGAACTACTTACCAACCTGCAGTGTATCTTCTACCTGCTTTCTGCTAGATCATTCTGCAGCATTGATCGGTATGTTAGAGGTCCTCTCTTGGTTTATTTCTATAGTTTCTAGTTGCATTTCAGCCTGCTTAAAAACTTTGGTTTCCTCACCATTGTGCCCACTCTGCACCAGTCAACACCATCAGAGTACGCCAGTTCTTAGTACAAACCTTAACATTTTCTGGAATTTTGGAAACTTGCAGCAGTGTTGTTGAGTATGCTGACAATATACAACTGTTAGGATCCGGGGCAGGCTGGGGTTCTTTTCTCTATCTTTTTTTTCTCTCGCACTTGCTCAGGCTCTCTCTCAGGTGGCGAGGTGGGCGGAGCTGCTCTTTCCCAGGCTTGCTCCTGCACACCTGCAGCTCAACTCCCGGTATCAGTATGGGGTACTAAAGGACTGACTGATTCATAAGTACCCCGCCAGATCGTCGTCTCCACTTTAGTGGTCATTTGGCCAACCTTGTGTAAGAGTGCTAACGTTCGCAAAGTAATTCCCGTCTCTTCTCTGCTTCCTAGTAACCCTCCGGAGTTCCTGCCTCTCCATCTGAAGAAACCTACCTGCTGCCTTATCTTGAGCTGAACAGCCACAGGCGGACCAACATTGCCACGCCATAAATGTTTGGCAATCTCCTAGGAAACACAAAGCTACCTGGAACCCACCTGCCTCCCTACTCGCCACCTAGTCACCTTCTCTCCATCTCTGAGTCCAGCAGCCCCCTCACTCGGTTCGGTGTGCTGCCTGCACAGGTACGATTACAAAGACTGTGAAAGCATTCAGCAATTGTAAACATCCCTTAGCATTGGCTGCCATTAACCTTCTCTCTCCTTTCCCGCAGATCCTCTCTGAGCCCCACTGTTGCTGCCACTCCCTTTTGTATAGGGCTAGTTTGTTATTACACAAGTTTGCTGTAAATAAACTCTTTTAAACCTCAACAGTTGTCTGAGTCTGCTTCCTGGGTCCATCTGTGCAAATAAACTATACCAGCAACTGTGTTTACAAGCACAATGGTGCTCCGCACGTCTTGTTAAAAAGTGCAAATTCAGCCATATATCTATGTTTATAGTAATAAACAATAACAGGTAATTGTAGAAATTGGCATTTTGTGCTTCTTATATGTTTGTTGCATAATTAAACAGTAAGCATTCATTAGCATACATTTAGAGAGCTCTTCATGAACATGTAAATATTAAACAATATATTTGCCCTGTTAGTATTTCTCTAATATCTTCATAAATGTTGCTGGTTGTTGCTGCACATGGAGCACAATGGATTTATCAGGGAAATTAACTGAGCCGCAATGAGCCTGCAGCAACAGAGAATGGCATAATGAGCTAAAAGAAGCTTAAAAAAAGTGTAGCAGCAGTGTAGGTTATAATTCTCTGCGGGCTCTTCAGAGTGGCCTCCTTTTACACTATTCGACTATCTAAAGTGACAGTAAAGATATCGAATGCCACTGTTTTAATCATACCTCGTTGTTGTAAAGACTTTTTTTCTAGAACAGATGCTTTTGAAATGCAGAGAATCTGGTGCAACATTTCTGTCTCCGTCTGAGAGGCGTTTTCTCTGATTTGTTCAAAGTATTCAGAGGCTGCAAAGTTCCTAACCCAAGGCATTACACTAAAAGCAAACCCGTGTTTTTCAAGTCATTTTCCTAACCCCACCACATAAATTTAATAATTTGCCCCTTGGTTGACGTGCTTTCAAGCCGTCATGCGTGCCGTATGACCTCCGGCAATAACTCCAAGAGGCCTTGAAAGGTGACCTCAGTGAATTGCATGCATATGACTAGGCATTGTCAGTAAGAGGCGATAATAATATGCACAGCTGAGTCCTCCATCATACCCAGAGGTATGTATGTGACAAATGGGATCTGTTTCGTTGTGGAAAAGCAAAATGGCAACAGATTGGGGACGTGCAGTGTGCCCTCTTAAAAATAGCTGACAACCTTCATTGTATTTAATTATATCAGAGTCACTTTTTACAACCACCAGAGTGACAGCATGTTGATAGAAGTTGCCCGCTTCACGCTTGATTAAAGCAGTTCATTGTTAAATCATTGTAATTAGTCTCGACAAACAGTATGACATAACTTATTAGTAAAAGAAAACAACAGTGAATATTCTTCCAGTGTCTTACAATATTTTCCCAAAAAGTCTGCAGTGAGGTTTGTCTTTTTGTTCTTGGTGCTTTCTTTGGCCTGTTTCACACAATTAACAGCTGCCCAGATCTCCCAAAGTCTCCTGCTGCCGTCCAAACGCTTCCTTGCCTTTTAATTCCTTTTAGTCACAATATCTGCTTCTCTCGTTTCATCTCGTAGATATTGCTTGTTTGATGTAAAGGCGTAAGTTAAATGACAAAAAGGTCTTTCCTCTGACGGTAATTTGGAGTGCAGGATGGGATGTACCTCACATTCACAAATTGCAATTCAAACTTTAGAGGTGTGACATTCAATGGGGGAATAAATTGCTACATTAAAGTGCTCATTATCAACTTTAATTTGAGCCAGCTTGATTAGGTTACACTCCCAGGACTTTGGCCATCTTTGGACTTTTGCTTTTTTTCAACAAGCACATCCCTTTTCGTTAGGATTGAGATCTGGAGATCTACTGACCCAGTGAACAATACTGCACCTATTTATTCTGAAATACTGCTGGCAACAACTTTGCAGTCATCCTCTTGATCTTTCACATATAAATTCCAATATACCAGTTTCATTACTTTTGGCTGCATTGTCTTATGGGCTGTTTTTGCTTCACCAGTTCATGAAAATTCACGGCAGATGTATAACCCGGCCTCACTGTTTGTGAGGCTTGCCAGGGATTTGCATCTTGTAGTGAAATGTTCTATAGAATAAAGTCTTTATACACACTGGAAGAGCATAAAAGGGGTTTTCCCTGACCATGTAAATCATTTTATTGTCAGTACTTCATTTTACTTATGTGCACCTGCATTTTAGAATGTACCCAACTGCTGATTTTGGGAATTACCGTTTTATATCTTTCTGATACAAAACAGAATGAATCGCAGCTAGTAAACGAGGCTAGTCTCAAACTGTAGATAAGATAAGCCCTGTCAGATGCAAAAACCTGGTTTGAGCAGCCACCTATACCACATGGTGATATGACCATTCAATATTACACAGCACTTTGTCACATTTCCACTGAATTATTAGAAACCAGACAGAACCAGTTTGGGATTCTGCTATTCTGCGTCATAGACATTAAACTGGTGGAGTTTTGTTATTGAAACAATGACATATCCAATGGAACTGATGTGTAAAGTCAATCATGGAAAAAATTGCTCTGACCAAGGGGGGGGCACAAAAAGGAAAAGGAAAATTCCATGTGGCTATTTCTTGTGCACTTAGAAGGTTAAGTAAAGATTTGTATGGCTTAATTGGCCATTCTAAAATTCTTAGACTAAAGTTGAAAATCAAATTCAACATATGCACTGACAAAATCTCTTCCATGAAGCAAGCATTTGTGGAATTCACTATTATGGCTGGGTTCACTTGAAGTATAGCTTGTGATTCTGTGAACAGCATGCACCGAAGTTGTTAGCAATTTCCTCCTGATCTTTCATTGAGGTTGCAGTGTCCTTGGTAACAGTAATCCATTTAGCTGTTAAAGAGTCCTTATCAGTCATGCATACTTGAGTGGTACATGGTGTATGAGACCAGAGTCAAAACGTGAGAAAATGGCCCTTGTTTCAACTGGAACTTTGCTGTCTGAGCTTCATAAAGAGTCATGAGTAGCAATGACAAAAACAGCACAGGGCAGAGTTCCTCCTCTGTGGTACTAGACTAAATACTTGCTTGACAAAAAGTATAATGAGTCAGTGACCATGACATGGGCCCCTTGGCTGTTTGCTTTAGTTTTGCAGTATCTCTGCAATTTCCTCCGTTCCTCTCGTAGTCTGACAGCCCAGTCAACATTTGTGAACTTCAGCCACTCTCACATACTTAACTATGAAACTTAAAATTCTGTAGTCATCGAAATATATAGTTACAAAATCCCATTTTTGCACATTTCAGTGCTGTCATATTGTGAATTCTATCTTATCTACCTTGCATTTTGCAGTCCATTGGAGGTCCATTGCTGAAAGCAATGTTTAAATGTAAACAATGATGCAATACTGAAATATGTATGCACCAGATAAATAAAGTTTGAGTGCTGTGGGTGTCACAGCCTGTACAGCCACAGAACTGAATCAAAACGTCTTCCCTCGTTCTCTGTATTGTGGATGTTCAGCAGTCATTTAGGGAGTAATCCATTCCAGGTGTGGAAAAATAAAAAAAAGAAGAAAAAAACACTTTCTGAACCAAAAGTCTGCTAGACAGAATGCAAAGCCACCCAGCAACATCTAAGCCAGATGCTTAGTTTCTTTGTGGTAGGCAAATCTCTGGCTGATTTCTGGGCCGCTCTTTTAACCTTAGAGTACAGTAAAACCTTCCGGTCAGCTAACATATCTGCGATTTTCTTTTAAGCATTTATTTTTTATTTTATTTAGGACTGAATCATCTGCTGCAGTGGGTTAGAGAGGTATAGGAAATATGGACAAACCTGCAGCAACAATGGAAATTTAATAGAGAGGCCATTTCTAACACTAAGTAGGGTAATCTGTCTGCATGCAGTGGTTCTGTTACAAATTCTAGGCCCACTGACAATAGCTCAGACAGGGTCCTGAAACACTAGATATCTATAATCCAGCTCTGGGCTTATGAATCAGTTGGTAAGTTTCCCTCCTCTTCTGCAACCCTGTTTACAAGAATGATGTGAAAAATGCTTTTAAGTATGGCAAAGTGAGGTTTTCAGATGGATGAAACATTTAGGGTGCAATCCTATTTTCCATGCGTAACTGCGTGACTGTAGCATTAACACATGTAGCTACTAGATACCATAATGCCTCAAGATATTAAAATGTCCATATGCCTCAGGATTCAAGTATCTATGATACCTGTATTGAATGTTCCAGGTACTACAGAATATCCTGCTGTGATTGCTAAAGCACTTGTTTGTGACCGGGATGTGGCAAAGACCAGAAGCTGAGGGATATACAGTTAAACTAACAGTTAAGACAGTCACTTTACACATTGTCGTTGCTTGGAGACAACCGAAAGCTAGATGCAGTAAGATAGGTGCATTTCTTTGACTCCAACCAGTCATCAGTTTCTCCACTGGAAAACCACATGTAGTTAGTACAGTAGACGGTAGAGGATGATATTTTCTGTAAGGTATACTGCATATGGTGTCCTTATTCAGGTCAGCTATCACTTTCAAGAACTATGGGAACACAGGAAATGGGGTAAATTGGAATAGTTCAAGGATGACCTCAACTTAAGAGTAGCCATATAAAACACAGATGGAAATTAGTTTTCACACCGATCAGTCAGGTTTTCTTCAAACTGAGTCTGTCCAATAGGACTTTCTAATATTTAATGATACAACAACTTAACTCTCTGTGGTGGAGGTCATCTTGTCTGAGCTGTTGTTTAATGGTAAACATCTAGATTATTTTCATGATCTCTGCCAAGTCATGCTTGAGACATTGTGTATATTCATCATAGTCCACCCACTGTTCATCAAGAAAGACAGACCAAAATCTGTCATGGTGACAGCACGTCTAGGGGTTCAACCAAACATCATTTGGCGCATAGCCAGTGTTTTTTTGTTTTTTTTCCACTGACTATGTGTCATTGTAGAATAAACTAAAGGACACTGGTGGGCACCAGAAAAGCCCTTTACCCTGATAGCCAAAACATGTTTTTTGTTTTGTTTTGTTTTTTTCATATTCACCACAATGTTTTGGAGAAATGTAACACTGTTATACTGCCATAAAAAGTCTCAAGGACAAGGCCATGGTGGATGGATAGGTTTAGAAATGATTCAGTTTTTTAAGGTCTTTTGCTTCGAGTCTTGATAGCTGGATTCAGTCCTCAACAACATCTTCTCTTTTAATTGCAATTTGTCCATAATCATAAGGGTCCTTCTAAACGAAAGTGTTTCCCACATCAGTCTGAAAAATCACAGCGTTTTTCACTGAGCAGTTCTAATTAGACAGCAACCCTCAGATGAGCTAACTTAGTCATGTTATTAATAAAATGCCATAGACATTGTGTTGACATGTGTGACTCAACTCATTTGGTGACTCACTTGCACTCAACCCACTTTTTTGTGATGGACTTACTGTGTAACAGGCTTATTATCGTTATTACATTTAAGAAAATTTAAATTAGTTTTAATTCATACTTATCAACCTCCATATCAAAAACATAAAGAAGGGGCAGGCCAGATGAGGTTGTATGACCATCAGATTTCTGGGTTCTCTGTCACTTCCCGTTACACACTCTGCTACATTATGTGGAAACCAGAAATAATTGGCTAGCTAGCTTTCTTTTTGTCATTTGCTGCCATTGTCACTGATTACTAAATGCAATACTGACTGATTCTTTATGCTTCAGATTTTTGTCTTAAAGTTGAAGACACCCTGGACTGTTGTCGTCACTGTATGTAGAATTTCTTATGTAATATTAATTTAAACATCATCATCGAGCACTCAAGCTAATGCATTGTGTGAGAGGTCTCATATAGCAGTGACATCTCTGAATAAAAAGCCTCATGCAGTTTATTCCTTTAGTACACAATTACAGAAATATATCATACAAACACCTGAAGTCTCCATATTATACTAAAACAAATATACTTACATTTTTCGATGGCTCACATATATGAAATCTAGATAAAGCACAATTGTGCTGCAGACATTATGCACGATATTTTAAAAAAATTACTTATTCAATATGCAGAACATGTCTGAATAAGTGAAATACACTTTTAGTAAAAAATAATTTGTATTTGCTTTTTTGGAATTCTGTAAAAACATGGCTGCATAATGTCCATGAACTCTAAATGCAAAGACTAACCTGATGTCCGCATTTATGAGATTCTTGCATATTTACATGTAAACTGAATTCCTGTATCACTGCATGTCACATCACAAGTTTACTTATGTTCACTTTACCGTTGATGTCAAGATGATCAAGAGTTCCAGGACTGGTTTCTTTCTCCTTCTAGACTAAAGGAAAAAGCACGAGCCATTCTTTAACGACACTCCTTTACTCATTAAAAGTATAACCCCTTTCACTGGCCAACAGAGAATTCTTACAGTTGGGTTAAAAAAAAGGTGTATGTAAATGTGTTATTGTATCAGAGTGCAAGAAAAATGACTAATCAGAAGAGAAGTCAAGAGTTAGCGATACAGTGGAACACCCCTGACAGCAATTTTAGTATGAGCTTAATTATCATTGACATATGTACAGAGTTGCTACTGCTAACCTCCTTTTAAACAACCAAAGAGAAGTGGAACAAAAGGGGGAGGTACAATCCACTTGACCCATTCTTTTAGCTCTAGATACAATCTATGAAGCATATCTATTCTTCTATTATGTAACTAATTGCCATCAACAACTCATGAAATTGTTAAGACTAGTAGGAACTGCATCCATATGCAAACATCGATATAGCTGTGTGTCCATAACAAATTTCTGAATTCTGGACTATTGCTCTGTTTTCCTCCAAGCATGCATACCAGCTAATATGAAAACAAACACATATTAATCATCTTTAACGCAGCAGAGTTCAGGGTGTGAGAGTGAAATATAATGACAGTCATAACACCTGCTGTAATTCCAATATCCTTTATAATTCACCTTGACCGGAGTGTTTTGAGCAGAGAATCGGTTCCAGTCATGAAGTTGGGCCACCGTGAAACAGTTTCAAATTATTATTCATAGGAGTTCATTCATATTTTTTTTTCTGCCCAGAAAGTGATAATCAGAAATTCAAGATGCATAGTCTGTGTTTGTCGCTTTGACAGAAAACAATTGTCCCACTGTGCCCCCTCTGTTTGGAAAGCAGAAGTCTTGAGTATACAGGATTTGAACTCTCTCGCCTTCAATCTCTTGTCACTCCACACACACTAGAAGAAATCTATACAATACATCCCGACAGCAACTAGTCCCTCCCTCACCAAATTTCATATGATAACAAATCCGCTATCTCCTCATCATGACTTCAAATGAATAAAGATTATCCTCCGACAAAGATGCACAACAGAGAGGAAGGACTGCTGGAAAGACAAACAAATGTAACACAGAAGCAAGCCTCAAGTGTGGGGGGTAATAAATCACAGCAAAGAGTATAGTCTAAACTTCCTCTTCTCCTCTACAGAGCACTGCTGCTAAAAATGCTGGCGAGGCTATTCCCAGCAGGAGGAAACTTCTGGAGATTACTGTGTAATAAGCCTGAAACAGACCGTAGGTGAATTGAGACTGAGCATTCACCCTTCCACTGAGGTCGTGGGACTCATTCTCTCTCAGGAACAGCCACTTGTCTACCAATCTCTGGTCAGACATGGCGGTGGTGAAGTGGAAAAGAGAAAAGGGAAGAGAGGGTCACTTATAGGTCTTCTGGCTGTAGTTTGTCTGCCTCAAATCTCAATGAAATGATGCGGGGTCACTGAAGTAAGATATGTATACATATATGTATTTATTTATATATTTATTTATATTTATTTTATATTTATATTTATTTATTTTTTATTTTTTTCTCTTTTTTTAAACAGCTAATTGGAAAAACCAGAGTTTTAAACAACACAAAAAACTACAGCTGTCAAAATGCATCGGATGGAAAGCATCATGATCAGTGATCATGATGTGTGTCATTCTTAGACAATGATGGAATCTCAGCGTAGATGGGATTGCTCAGATTTTAAAATACAAATGAGAGCAGCTGAACTGGAGGAGAAAACAAACATGGTATAGCTAAGGCCAAAGGAAGGGACAGCACTTATAATACAGCTCATTATATTTCCCTTTCAAAGGAAACATATTATTATTATTTTTCCCCAATGGAATCAAAGGACAGAGTTGGGTGTTCTTTTAACTTAAATACTTACTTGCTTACTTATTTTACTTTTTAGGCTTCTTAGTTAAAAATGGTATTTACAACTTTAAAAAAAAAAGAGGTAAACTTCAAAACCAAACCAATAGCATTACATGCTGCTTTTCATTATGCAGATAAGAAATAAGATGGATATTCTCAACACACAATTTACATATGTGGCATTTCTTACGTTTTGATATTCATATGTATAAGAAATTTGGAGCAAAACCTATGTCAGGGCAGAGGAGGATCAAGTTTCCCAAAATTTTCCTCTCTAATATGGATGGGTCTTTGCCCTACAATATGAAGTGCTTTGAGGCAACAGTGTGATTTGGTGCTATATACATGAAATTGAATCTAATTGAAATTATGTCATTTAGTCTTTCAAATTCAGATTCCTGCAACTTGCTTCCTCCCCATCTCCACGTTTTTCCTGAGAAAACCTCATCCAAGTCACAATCAACCATCTGCTCCGCTACCACCAGCGCCCAAACTCCGGGGGTCCTGTCCTACTTCCTACAATTGTTGGGGACACCACTCTGCTATGTTGCCTCATCAGACTCTAGCTGCCAAATAGTTTCTCAAAGTCTGTACAGTAGAGTGGAAGCAGTTGTGTTACAGAATTTCCGACTGTTTTTTTACAGCCATTTTTATACACAGAAAGTGGATTCTGTTCATCTGGATGCAACATTTTCAGTGGGAGAAAAGTTTTGTTAATCATCCAAGTGACTGAAAAAGTCGATTCGGTGATTGAACAGAATCAACTTTCTGGGATTCCTGTACCTGGATGAGCAAGCATCAAGACATTTTTGGTTCTTCATTTTCAGAGGCTAAAATGAATTTGACAAATCATATATTTAAGGATATAATTTTAACACTTGGGTGAAAATCCTTTGTAGCCAATGACTGCCTGAAGTCTAGAACCCATGGACATCACCAAATGCTGTGTTTCCCTCAGGATGCTCTGCCAGGCTTTTATTGCAGCAGCCTTTAGTCGCAGCTTGTTTTTGGATCTCTCTGCATTCAGTTTTCTCTTCAGTAACTGAAAAGCACGCTCTGTTGGGTTGAGATCAGGTGAGCAACTTGGTCATTGAGGAATATCCCATCTCTTTGCCTTGAGAAACTCTTTGCAGCGTGCTTTGGATCATTATCCATTTTCACGCAGTCTCTGTTTTGCAGCATTTGGCTAAATCTAAGCAGAGAATCTAGACCTGTGCACTTCAGAATTCATTCAGCTACTTCTATCAGCTGTCATCTCATCCATAAACACTAGCAGCCCAGTTCAGCTGGCACCTATACTCGCCCATGCCATAACTTTGCCTCCACCATGATGATGTGGTGTGATGACGTATACCATATCAACATATTAGACAGATGATGTGTTATACTTCAGATCACGAGCTGCTTCTTTCTTTCTTCATACTTTTCTCTCCACATTGTTCTATTAAAAGTTAATATTGGTTTAAACAATCTAAAAAAAACTTTTTTTCTTTCTTTTCAGATCTGTGCAGGGTTTTTCAGATGTTTTCTGGCAAAGTCTAATCCAACCTTCCTCTTCTTTTTTTTGGTGTTGCTCTTTTACTGTTGCTGAGTGAATTCATAGTTTCGAAGAATGTGCCAGATTGCTGATTTTGCCACTGCTAAATGTTTTGCTATCTCTTTGATAGATGTATTTATGTTTTTTCAGCCTAAAGCCGGCCTCCTTCCCTTCCCTTTATGCCTCATAGTTAAAATTAAACTGGAAAGCTGTTAATTGGACATTCAGTGAAACTATGAAGCTACTTGTCAGTCCACTGTCAAATTAATTTTGAGCATCTGAAAAAGGTAATCTGTGTATGAACATGGCTGAAAGCCCTAAACTTTTGCATTTTTTTTTTTTAGTTAAACACCTTGAATTAAAGCTGGAAGTCTGCTCTTCAACCACATAATGATTGTTTGATTTAAAATACACTGTCATGGTGTACAGAAACTCTTTATACAGTATTGTGTCTTTAGCTAAAATATTATAGCTCTCACTTTATGTAGAAAAAGTAAATCAGAATTGGAAAAAAATGAAAATAGCCCCCAAATTAACAAAAGAGAAGGAAAAAAACAGGTGTAAATATGCAATCAGTCTTTTAGCCTACTGTACAAAGTAAATTAATCTATTAAAGAGTTTACTGGCTTTCTAAATGTAGGGATCATTTAACAGTGTCGAAGAATGGTTTAAAGAATCCAATCATTTTGACATCCTTTTGGTCGTGTTGTAGTTTTATTTTCCCCTGTCTCTCTGTGTATCTCTGTTAAATCTCCTGCTTTCTCTACATTCCACTTTTCCTCTTCACAGTATAAATCATGTCAAACCAAGCAATCCCCAGCAAGAGGTGGTTTGAGTTTGCGCCTTGACAGATTCTCAGTTATAAGGTAGATTTCCTAGTCACAGCAGTAGATATTACAGAGATTTGTCATGCTTTAGGAACTAACGTGCTGGTTTCTGCTTCTTTTTGTCCCCGTGATTGGTCGCTGTCTTGAGTGTAGTTTGAATAAGATTTAAAGTTTCCCAAGCACTGAATAAATACTGTAAATGTGCTTACAGGAAAAGTGGGTTTAACAGTTCTCCTTCATGCAATCATGGTACTGACTTCCATTATTGGAGGACAGTTTGAGGGATTCATTGACATTTTGGCAAAGCAAACAGGCAAGTTGGAAATTCAAATTCAATTTGAGCTCTCACATGGAGTAAGGCAGAACATTTCCAGAGACAAAAACTGTGGTTTGAATGTGGCACATATAAACACAGATTAATTTTGCCCATTGGAGCTGATAATAGGTTTTCTTCCCCCAAAATGTCAGACTTTAAACTAATGGTTGATATTGCTAAAAATACCTTTACTGTAGACTGCAAAAATCCCTGATTTAATTGAAAAGGTCAAATTAATATGAACAAACATTAGTAACTGGATTTTTCTTTTTTTTCTTACAGTACACACAGAACGTTTTTACAGCTGTTCAACATTTTCATGTTTTTAAATTTTCACATAAGTCTGGAGGAATTGCTCCTTCTCACATACAATGCATAGCAGGAGGCTGTCTGTGCTAGACACATTCTCTGTACTGGAAAACTGTTTGGCTTATGGGGTGGGTAGAGCCTGGGTAGAGTGTGCAGGAGGCAGGGCACTCACTCAGTCATTGTGAAATCTCTGAAAATTGCCTGCCCTGTTGGCTTGGGATCAACATCGACATTGGAATTTGCACAAGAGAGTTGGTAGAGTGGAGCCCATATAGTGTCATATATGACTGATTCTGCGTTCTCATATATAACAGATGAATATAATGGCTAAAAAAGTTCGTGTGTAGAAATGGCTTTTTGTTGTTTATTGTTAAACTTAAATTAATTTCATTCATCTTTTCTTAGCAACCTTACACAGAATTATCAAAACATTTTTTTCCCCACTGAACTATCCCATTTATAAATATTTAGGCTCTATGTTATGACACTAACAGGACACTTCCAAGGACTACTTCAATCACTGGTCCCTGAAATGCTTTTACAAGTTGATGGGAATCCACATAACAAAATTCACTGGGCAAACTTAGGAAGGGCACACAAATGCCAAGCCATGAGGTCAATACAATTGTCTGTAGACCTTTGATACAGGACTGTTGCACGTCTTGGGGAGGATGCAAGAAAATGTCTGGAATAACCGAAAGAACCCTATGTGTGGTAGCGTCCATCATTTTCAAATACAGGATCTTTGGAACCATCAGCGGTATTCATAAAGATGGCAACTAACTAGTAACCAAGAGCCCAGTGCACACCATGACAGAGATCCACCGTTCCTTGGTGGAGATCAGAGAACCTTAAAGAAAAACAACCAATAAGGCTTTTATTGTGACTGTGACAAATGCCCAGTTAGGAAAGTAAAGGAAGATAAATATGTTATATATGTAGAATTCTTTGAATTATAAGCCATACATTTATTTATTGTATCAAGACTCTTGATATGGAGGACAGCCCTATTTTAGGAAGGCTTAGAGGCACAACCAGGTCCTTCCCTAACTGGCACTAGTGCCAAAGCAGGAGAGGTCATCCAACAATGCTTTTCCAACCTCCAGTGCCTAGCTTCTCAAACACCATGGCCTTGGGCCAGCTGGAAATCTACCAAAGAGGGCAACTGCAATAAAAGAGTCCAGCTTCCTGCATATCAAATAGGCTTGGGATGGAAGATAATGATTGATCTAAGCCTGAAGCACACCTTCCCATAGAGATCATTACAACTAGACTCAGACCTGATCTGATTCTGTGGTTAGCCTCACAAAGGTCCTGTTCACTACTAGTAAAACAAAAAGCTTAAGTCCTCTGATCTACAGTAACAGCTGAAACATATAAAAGTACAGGAGAACACAGAGACCTGCAGAGACCTCCCTGTGGAAGTCTCTGTAGGAGCTTTGTGGCCATGTCACTGACTAGGCAGTTGAAAAAGATGGGAGTTCAGAGAAAGGCCCTCTGAATGACAATGATGTCAGTGGCAGAGGAGCACCAATTTGTTCTGACTGAAAATAAATTATAAGAATGGAGTAGAAAGATGACCATAAGACAACACGGACAGAAATGACAAATGGGTATTGCACATTGAACTACAGGTGTCACTGCTGAACACACTGTTGAACAATGTCTCATGGACTTATCGATGAAACTCTGCGGAAGGCGGGTACCCCCACCTGAGGAACGATCATCAATTAGAATGGAGGATTGTGAAATAAGTCGCAGGAGTTTAAATGTTTATATTATAAAATGTATTAAATCCAAATCCCAACAATTAATCATTAGAGTCTGCAAGATCTCTTTATTGATTATTATAGTGAATGTCTCCTCTGTATATCCTATGTAGCAGTGGGAAGCTGTCTTAAAGCACCTGGTGCCTGGAGTTGGTCAAGGACACAGTCAACCTGGCTGCTGAAAGGCTGTGGCAGCGCTGTATCCAGAGACAGTCACAGTGACTATAGATATAACCAACAGAATTACAGCTAGGAGTTTGTAATTTGCCCTCAGTCAGTTTTTCAAATTAAATATAAAATGCATGAATTTTGAGCAAAAAAAGCCAACCAAACAAAACAAAACAAAAATGCAAATACTTACAGATTGTACTGTATACAAGTGATGTTAGTGCAATTTGCCTGTAAATAGGCCAGAAAGAACATCCAATGTTTCTGCGTTATAATTACAGCCCAAAGAGAACTCTTGCAATCACAATTATCAGTTTAATTATATCTGATAGCTATCAGGCCCGGCGGCTTTATCTAAAGAATCTACATTTAGAGGAGTAGTGAAGGACTAGCTTAATGAATTTCACATTTGTGGCTCGAGCAAATTATTAGCAGTGACATCCTAACATCTAATAATCCTTTTTAATGCTGCTTTCAAATTACGCTAAATAGTTCTGTGCTACATGGTAGACTAAACACAGAGTGTATTTGATTGATTAACTCACGGATACCTCAAGCCTTACATGCTATAGTCCTCCCTAAATAGAATAAACAGATTACATCCCTTCTTCTAATTTAAGTGCCTTCACATGGTGATATCTGACTACTGGCTGTGCAGCGTCTCAAGCCATTTTGTAAACCCCCTCAATCACCACCTCCAATATCACATCCGTGCCTGCCTCAAATTTTGCCCACAAGGAAGAATAATAATAACACAGCATGAAAACAGATTTTGCTGCATCAGGAAGATTCCTTGTTGAGTCAATCCACGGATGACTGCCAACAGAGAGTCGAGTGTAACAATATGCTAAGATCTTCCTTCACATTACATACACCTTCACTTGGCTGGCAAGGCTTTTCTGGGGTACTTTAGAGACAAATATTAAATTGATTCGTCTTCCATTGCTGAGTTGTTCATACTCGTGTTTGTGCTCTTTATGCTGAGCCTGATTCAGGGATTAAAGCAGAAAAGGCTCTGTTTATGGCAGCGCATGCCACTTGGCCTCAAGTTTAGTTGGAACCAAGTGAAAGAAAACGGAGAGATGATGTCATTCAAGAATAACTTTTATCTGCTGACCTTGTGTTCCCTGTTTTCTGCTCTTTGCCTCTTTTTTTTTCTCCTCTCTTTGGATCGACACATTTGTAGCTCACTTTGTAGTGCTAGTCCGCTTTTGGCTTTAATTTCAGACACATACACTCTTTTTATCATCTTTGTCTCCATTACTCCCCCTTGGCCTATTTACCAGGACCGGAGCATTTTGGAGATTTTGTCTTTCTTTTTTTTTCTTTTTTTTTACTCTCCAAAAAGCTGTATAGCATAAACGTCAGCAAGCCAAAAGCCAGCCCTAAGCTAGAGTAGGTGGAATAACACTATACCGTTAAGTCATGGTCATTACTTAATTAAAAACAACTCCAGAGGGAAACACGACCTGCTCTATTTTCTTAAATCATTTTTATACTTAAATAGAGTTATATTATGAATAATTCAACAGCTTCTGTCTAGCACACACTAATACTTTTTTTCTCTTTAAGCTAAAATGTCGACCCTGAAATAAGATGTTTAATGCTTAAAACAAAGATGATTACATTCTTTAAAATATCCAACACACGTTTTTGTATCTCTGTTCGTGTTTCTTTTGCAGCATCTTACCTAGCCAAGCATTAGTTGCTCATGCATTAACATAAGAAAGCCAGATTTTCAAATTTGAGTGGAGTTATGTTGTAATGCAGTACACTGTACAACAGACGTGTGTACTTCTGAATCAGTCTCCAGTGCTGTGTTATTATGTCTGTGCAGATCATGTTATTTCTATGAACTGCGTTGAATTTAATTGCATATTATTTTACATGTTTCATGTCTGTGTGTGCTAATTTTAATTAAACCATCAAAGTCAACCATATCTGCAGTCAAAGAGGTTTTTTTTTTTTTTTTATAAACTCATATGTTTTCCTTCTTGGATGGAAAGTTATGTCCATTAAGTGGTTATTGCAGCGGCACTTAAAATACAGTTAATAAAGGGTGAAGTCAAAGAGGTCGCCTGCAAAGATACGTCTAACACGCAGATAAAAGAAGAACACGACTGATTTAAGGAGTAAAAGCAAATTTCTTTTGTGCATCAAACTTGTAAATTAAAGAGCAATAGGGCCTTGAGAAAGAAAATAAAGGAAAAGTGGCACTTTGTATGGACAGGCTCTCGTTCCTCAGGTTTAATGTCTTTAATCTTAATATCAAATTACATCCACAAAACATGATCAGCACACATCACCTTCATTAATACCTTACATAATCCATTTTTAGCTCTTCAAAAATCTGTATGTTGAAATGTAAAAACATGCAAACTCAACTTTGCAAGTTCGTCATATTGTGTGAATTTGCAGATTTCTATGTGTCTGTCTGAGGGTCACAGAGAAGAGTTGTTATTCTGTTCTAGTTACTTTAAAACATTTTAGGCATGATTGAATGTTTTGATCCCACCTGGACTTTGCGTGGAAGGTCAGCGAGTCGAGCTTCTAAAGTATTAGTTCATTAGCAGTGAACTGCTCTGGAAATTTAAAAGACATTTCTTCTTCTGTAGCAACATTCTGCTTCTCATCGCTCAAACACGATGCTAACTGGTAAAGTGATTGATCCACTCATTAAAGTGAGCAGAATATTTGGGGTCATTTTAATCAGAAATCATTTTCATCATAGTTCCAGGTGTGACATCATATTTTCTTAAATGTCGTATTTCATTGTTTTCTGTGGAATGTCACGTTTCTACACTTTGATGCTCTCGCTGCAATAGTTGATACCAAGAGCTAAAGTTTTTAATAAAGTGCACTGAGTAATTCCATTTTCAGTGTGTTAGAAATCAAATTCAAATATGAATATGGAAATTATTATGATGTGCAGTTACATCAATTAGGAACATTTTGGACAAAGAGCATTTATTTTTGTCAAAAAGCTTATTACAAATACTGCTTAAATCAATGCCGCTACAGTAGTTGCAGCTAAAGCAAAAGTAACATAAAATAAAACTCTTCACTAAATGTCTCACCCTCTAGTGCATGTGTGCATCCCTACAGAGGAAAATATATATGCTCATTAAATAAGGATATTTTTTCATGTTGTTAGGCTGCTCGTTTAACGCAGTTCTTCTGTGCTCACTCTCAGTATCTGTAGCCAGTCGGAAATATTCAAATTTGAGCCGGTTTACTGGCTGCTGATTCACATAGAATAGTATTATAGAATAGTACCTGTCTTTTCGGTCGGTTGAAGAATAACAAAAATATTTTTTTCTTAAAAAAATAAACAGTTGGTCAAATACATCATGTGTAGGCGGACTAAGCCAAGCTCAAAGCTAAAACTGGTCTTGATGGATATTACTTAGGCTAACAAAGCTGAATACCTTTTGCACTGAATACCATCACAGTTGTGTCTAATTTCAGCTATACATTTTTGCAAATTATAGCTGAACATTGAACCTAAATACTTATTCTCATAGCCTATTCTCCAGAAATAAACTTCTTTCATAATACTTCTTTATTCCTTTGCCGTTAAACAGAACATATTCAGGTAATGGAAGTTCTTATTAAAGCAGACAAGTTCATTTGTTTAAGTCATTTAGGGCACGTAGGTCCCTAATGGCTAATGATTTATTACAGGAAAGAATTCAGCATTCAGGCATCCTTTGGACCTACAAGTCCTGCCAGCTACAGAGATGTCATGTTACATAGGAAATTAGTGTCAGAGGAAGTTACTGTTTTGGACTTGTGAATTAATCACAGAGGAGACAGTGAAGGAAGACTGGAAGGCTCTGTCACACTACTCTCTTGCACACAAAGTATGCCGATTTCTGGAGAATACATCAAAGAGCGAATAAAGAAAGGTGGGAGCCATGAGAGCTGGCAGCCGGGAGAGGTGTGCAATGGGGATGGCAGGTCTGCTGGGTTGAAGGGTGATTAAGAAGGGTGCTATGACAGAGAAGGGAAAGAGAGGAAGACATAGAGAGAAGATGTTCTACAGCTCTCATCTCCGACTCTGGATTCATTACAACCGCTCCCTGTACAAAATCTTTGAAATTCCGCTTTTCAAACAATACGCCGAGAGTTGCCAGTGTCTTCTCACAGTGAACCTTTGATTACCATTACAAAAGGCAAAGATAGGAGAGCAGTAAGACAGTGTAAGCTTATATTGTCTGTTGTTTTTCCATACGTCACTGGAGTAGATGTTCTGTGTGGGTTTTGTTGTTGCTGTTGCTCAGAAAATAGTTTTGCAGTTTTCATTTCTTGTTTTTTCCCGTCTTTTAAGGCAAAGCTAATTTGGTCATTTTCCTTGGATGAAGTCAAAAAGAAATATTGAGTTTGGACAGCAGATTGTGCAGACCACAGAACTTGATTCCATATTTTGGCTGAAGATGTTTTTATCAGTTTGTTATTATGAGCAGAATTTAGGGTCAACACTTGGCAGGTATTTGAATTAGCTCCAGAATTTCCACTGAGGCATGTGGGGAGATGATATCTTTTTAATTAATTTTGACTTTATTTTTTTATTTTTTTGAAAAATACCCCCATCACTTTCTGTCTGTCGCCTGAGTCACTCCTTCCCCAGCTCCGGCTTACATAAGCATGCTCATGCAAAATTCAATTCATCATTTACTGGCAAAGTACAGAGTCACAGATGTGACACCGAAAATTTGAAAATCACTCGGCAGGAAGATTCGCACATGCAGGCACACAGAAAACATGATGCCAGAAATCTCTCACTTCCTAAAGGTGATGCTGTATGAAAATTTGATTTGTTAAGCGGTGGGGCTTTTTAATGTGTAAATGACGCAGTGACGCTTACAGGCCTCTTTCTTGTCGGAGCTTCACTGGAACCTGACCAGGGATTTGTAAATTAGCAGAGCTATGAAAGTTTTATCCAAATTCAGTGGCTCGTTAAAGGAATTGGTTAATTCAGGGGAAAAGCAAGGCTGATTGGACTGGGTTTGGTGGGACGACTCTGAGAGAACATTATCCCCTGCCACTCAGCAAATGCACGTATATTCATGCATCGATGTGCTTTAACACACAGAAATCGATTTTCTTTACAGTGTATTCTATCCATGAACAGCAATTTATTCCAGGCTCGGGTTTGCCCCCTGCTGTGCACTGGCTCGAGCTGCTTCATGAGCTTCTTCCACTGCTAGAGTACAACTGTGTGTGTCTCTGCAAAGCCATGAAATTATGTGCAAGAGTACAACGTTACCTCACTGGGAGAGGAAGGCTCCTAGATGCTTTTTGTTTCACACCTCAGGAAAATAACACCCTCGTGTTTCAGGACAGTTAAATAATTTCATGTCTCCACCCAGTTTC
Organism: Pterophyllum scalare; assembly: GCA_024447675.2. NCBI lineage: Eukaryota > Metazoa > Chordata > Actinopteri > Cichliformes > Cichlidae > Pterophyllum > Pterophyllum scalare. Next base: position 5,658 of record JAMQGT020010139.1, on the reverse strand, counting down.
AGTGTTGGCTTTTCATTCTGTAAAATTAGTTGGGTTTTTTTGTTTGTTTGTTTTTTTAACAAAAGTGAGTGATGAATTTACTATATGTCAGTGTGATTTCTCATTTATGGACTACATCACTGTCAGAACAGAGGTGGATAACTTCAGCAGTGAGCAGCTAAATGGTGAATCAACACTGCCACCCTTAGGCCAAATGAGAATAGCACACAACAGCAAAAGATTGTATGATTCTTAAATGTGCTGCATATCCAACCTGCAGGTTCTTCCCTAAATTTCCCACGCAGATGAAGTGACAATGGTGTGAAAAGCAAGAAAAAAGAGTTTTTTGGTGTTGTGCCCAGTATTACTGTCAGTGTTGTGAACCCACTTTGAATAATGAGTATAAACCGTTAGTAACTGCTACAGTAATAGAGTTAAACATTAAAACAAGCAAACAAATTAACACGATTAAACTTGTAGTTTCTGGCAGAAACATGTGTCATTTCCAGACGTCTGGATCAAAAGGAATTTTTCTGTCATCTAGACTATGCTGAGTCAATACTTACATCAACACTTTGATCATTTTCTGCCAAAGGACAAAGAACAGAACAAAACACAATGCAATACTTCCAAGATGTCAAGCTGCTTATTTAACAGTCAGTGAAAATATTTTGAGAACTGCACTCTATGATTTTGAGACTTTAATGCTTCAATCAGGACAGAATCAGGACAGACTGTTAGGAGAGTCATGTGGTACCCTCTGTGGACTGACAGTTTTCATTATTTTCTCTCTGCCCCCCTCCATTACTCACTGTCTTCTAGCCACCGCCCATCTCTCTCTCTTACTCACACACACACACACACACACACACACACACACACACACACACACATACTTGTTTTCATCTGAACAGGGGACCACTTTTTTAAACATCACATGTGGGGACCACCCTTTCTGAAGCTTCTACAGACTTATAAAAAATCTGGTACAATACTTAGGCTTGTGTTAGCCCATACACCCCTTCAAAAAACTGAAAATCAAAAGTAAAGTAAAAAACCTGTCTAGACCATGCATTACGGGGACTCATTAATTTTCTAATAAACATGATAGACGAGGACCAGATTTACATATCATTTGCATAAATCACACACATGACCTTACCTAGTGGGGACCTTTCTTCCATTTTTTGAGATACTCAGTTAGCCATATTAAAGTTTAACAAAATCATCAATAACTTAACTCTAACATATGAAAAAAGATTCTAGGAAAACAAAACATTGCAGAACACCTTTTATTGAACTACAAATAGAAAGATGTCCAATAACCATAAAAGAAACAAGCTTATTATTTCAAAAATCCAAAGCAGAGTTTTCCAAGGTATTGAACAAACCGGTCAATCTGCACTTCAGGTGCTTCAATTCTGTTTTAAATAAACATTTTTAAAAAATGGTGGTTCCTCTAAATGAGCATTGAAGTAGTTTATTTTTTATAGTTTCTTTCAAGTTTATCCATATATTGAATACTATCTGGAACCTGCACTAAAACTTAAAAGCTGACTTTAAACCTTCAGGTATGTTGCTGGCATTTTTCTAAACTTGTTTCAAAGAAAATATAATTTATGATTTCTAAATTAACTTCAAAACCTCAATACAATAGAAACTGTAAAAAAAATTTTAATTGAAACTTAAATATAAAAAGTATAACTAAATATGCAAAGCATTCCTAAAGATGCTTGAAAAAAAGGCCTTACCTCTAAATTAACGGCGTTGCAGTTTATTTTTGTTTGTTGTTATGCGGTTGTGAACAAAGAATTTGACATTCTTCCATGTTCTGTTTTTCAACGCAACTGGTTCAGCCTTTAAACACTTTTCACACTCATACTTTCCTGGTACAGTGAAAGATTTGATGAAAGTATTCAGGTGTCTTTCCACAGCCTGAACTTCTTCTGGGGTCCAAGCAGTTCTCTTCACTGGTGCTTTACCTTAAAAATGATCAGATAAGCAAATTAAAAATCCAAAGAACCCATTTATTTTAACACTAAACACATTCATGCTTATTTTTTCTATTGTATTGAAATATACTATGGCACTAAAAATTTATTCAAAAATAAAGATAATACATGGACTTTACATGTTCTCCTTGTGCATGTGTGGGTTTTCCTCTGGGTACTCTGGCTTCCACCCACAGTCCAAAAATATGACTGTTAAGCTAATGGATCTCTCTAAATTGCACTTATGTGTGTAGTGTGTGCGTGCATGGTTGGTTATCCTGTCTGTCTCTGTGCTGCCCTGTGATGTACTAGTGATTTATCAGGGTGTAAGCCACCTCTTTCCTGGAGACTGCTGGAAATAGAATCTAGCCACCTGTGGCCCTGTACGGGCTGATTTTTAATAGTAAAAACAATTTATATTTAAACAACAAGCAGACAAAACTCAAAATTACCTTTGGAGGAAGATCTTACGGTGCTGACTTCCAATGGCATCTCCTCCTGATCATCATCTGATGAGGATGAGGGTGGCGATTTACGTTTCCTGGATGGTGGAGGTGGTGTAATTTTGTTCCTATCTTGAGGAAGGGTTTGCACCTCTGATGGTTCTATGAAAATTAGAGGAACATGTTTTTAATGGCAACATTACCAGTGAATGCAACATTCAGATCTTGTGTTATGCTTAAGGGGGGAAAAAAAACAAACTAAAGACTTGTTTAAGGAAAACTCAATTTTAAAAATATATTTTAATTCTTAGAGTTAGCACATTCTATAAGAACCTTCATCTTTCCAAAATCATTCTGGCTATGAAGAACTGTATGTTCAAACCAGGTTATACATAAAGTGAAAGAAAATTAACCATAACAAAAAGTTACTATAAAGTAACTTATATTGTATAGTAACTTTTCAAAACTCTTACCAATAGTAGAAGAGTTTTCCTCCTCCACAGCATTGTTGTTGTCATCTTCGTTGTTGTCATCTTCGTTGTTGTCATCTTCGCCATCAAAGTTGAGAATATTTTCTGTTTAGATCAGAAGAATGAACAGTAATTTGACCAGAGGATTGAGGCAGGAAGGGTTAACACTTGTCTCCATCACTGATTCGCTTTTGTGGTCTGCCAACATTGATAGATGTGTAGATCATCAGAGTTCTGGCAATCAGTATATTCTGAATTAAAAGTAAGAACTCAAATTGTCCAAAGTAAATGTATTTCTTTCATATCTTATAGCAATGTAAAATAAAGCTTCACATATTTGTGTGTGCACATTGATTGTAGTTAGGATTCTGAATGTAAAAAAAGTTACACATGGTTATCATGAAGCCTCAATCTGGTCTGCAATCATGTTAGGGGAGGATGAGGCGTTTGATGTGATTGAATTTGATGTTGCTGTGATGGCTAGTTCAGAATTTTTAGAGACTACAACTCTGGTTGGATTTTGTTGGACTACAGTTTCTTGAAATATTTTGTTACTTTTTTTGGTATTTGTGTGCATTACTGCTCATACAGTAAATATATTGATGGGGTGAGGTTTTGTTGTGGCAGTTTTTAACTGATTTCTGGGCAGGAAAATATCAATTGCAGATGATACACAAAACTCAGGATGATACAAAAAACAGCACAAAACACAGGACAGATGATACACAAAACACAGGACAGATACACATACCTTCTGGGTCAATCTGAATTTCATCCAAGTTCTTGCCCTGGAACTCTGCAAGTCTTCCATTTTCTAGGGCCATCAGAACTTTGCTGATCTTAGCAAGTTGTAAGGTCTTCTCTGGAAGCCTGTAAAACTCCCGATGAATTCGAATGTCATGTCCCAGAAAATTAGCCAGCTGATCCATTTCTGTGTCAGTCATATTCAAGACAGTTGAAAGTGTCGCAGCATGTTTTCGGAGTTTGGTAGATGTCAGTGATCTCGAACACTTGGCGCCACAGGCTCTTGCAAAGTCACGGAGGCAATCTGAACCCCGGAAATGTGTCATGACTTGTGGTCTTGCAAACAAATACAAGTTGTCTTTTAGAACACCACAGGCTTCCCTTAGTTTAACAAGGAGTTCTAAAGCAGACAGCATTTTAGGAGTTAGAAGAATCGGAACTGGCCGCCCTCGTTTTCCTCTGGTAACAATCCTTGAGAAGTGCCGGCAGAGTTTTTTCTCCACTTCAGTAAGTGCCCAGTCAACATCTTGGTGCTGGTGAGAAGTATCTCTTGATAAAAAGGCCACCAAAGGCATGCTTGCAACTTCTCCTTCTCTACGACGATTAAACAGAATGATCTGGGCAAGTGATGCCTTTGTCAACTCTATCCAAGCTTGTGTAGAGGGGCTTTCAGAGAGAGAATTGCAACATTCATCTTGCACTCGATTCAGCTGTGCATGCAGCTTTTGGACGTCTGCAGTAAAGGGCATGAGAGTAGGTGCGTTCCACTTAGACTCTCTGATGTTTCTTATTGCAGTAGCAGAGATTAACTCATTCCACTTCTCCTGATGGACATCTTGAAACTCACTGGCCTTTCTCGCAAGTTCTGAGTTGTTCAACATCAATCCCTGTGCCTTTAAGAGTTTGCTAACTTTAACTAGAGAATTTCCAAGTTTGTTAGCTAGTGATGGAATCTTGAACACACTTCTTTCACTGTCAAATCCACATGTAAATTGAACAGCTCTCACAGTCTCCATGTAGTTCTTTGGATCTATTAGTTCTTCCAATTTTTTTAAACTTGTGTATTTCCTGGCATTGTAAATCAGCCTTGCCATTTCTCTCATCTTCTGACGTACACACTGTTGATTCCTGGGTGAAGTACCACCCTTGTTCAACAAATGTTGCCCCATATCAATAATCACTGTATCATTCCTGATAATATGTGCAATTGGATCAGCATTCATTTTGCTGATTATTTCCCAAAGTTGTACGGTACAGTTGGAAGGGACAGCACCAACATATGTACATAAGGACTGCACACGATTTTTTCCTGGTTTTAAACGGGCTGATTCTGGTCTAACAGCACAATTTCGCATGTGGCGCCATAGTACTTTTCTTGTAAAAAGAGCTTGGCAATATGCACAGTGCATGAAGTCTTCACACTTCATTTTTTTCTGTGGTCGCTTGAATGGAACCAACACTCCATCTCCTGATTTCATTACACTAGCATTGTGAGCATAGTTTCCTTTGTTGCGAATAAAATCAAGATGTATTTTTCGCTCCTTGGAACCCTTTGGAAAGCTGAGTGCTTTAGACACCTCCATTTTGTCTTCATGTGCCCGTTCTAGATGTCTTGCCATCTTAGCATATGGTTTGAAGCAGTACAAACAGTAATGTCTCTTGTCATAAACTCTTCTTCCTCCCATTTTTTGGCTTGCACCAACAATGATATGAGAATAGCAGGATTGATCATCAAAACCATTGTCTGCGATAACCTTGTGATTATCAGATGTACTGTCACACTCCACAAGAGGTTCTGAAGATAAAGATTTTGTTGATGTATCTTCATGGGAATCATTTGGCCGAACATTCAAATCCTCACTGCCACTTTCACTTTCATCAGATGAATCTGGTACGTACTCGTCGCCACTACCTGATGTTGAGTCAAAGAACTCACCAGAATCTTCAAGATCCATATTTTTCATCTAAACAAAACAAATGCAGCTTTACTTTTTAAAACAACTATTCTATGGGCAAAAGTTACCTTAAAAA